>JAVIWB010000297.1:0-147191 GCA_031893035.1 Dermolepida albohirtum | reverse complement strand
ATAAGGGACCCACTACATCATGTACTTTTATTGTACCATTAAAGTATTCTTCAATCCCATAAACATTAATAGAAATATTATTTTTTTCTTCGAATATAATAATATCTTTCAAAGAAATGGGGAAAGTTAGATCGGTGAAGTCAGCCACACTATCATAATGTGGATATGAAGTAGCCCTTTGTGAAACTGTTACTGGCTCAGCTAAAGCTGAAGTAATAGCCCAAGCAAAACAAGCGCTGTCAGAATTTTGTACATTTATGACTGCCTTCCTTTTCTTTATTGAAGCTGGTAAATTTATATAACTGGTACCCCTCGTTGGATTATACTTGTTCATATTCACTTTTAAATATAAAATATTGCTCAACGCCCATCCTAAAACATATATAAAATTTAAATTAACAATATAACAAAACAATAGCGTTAAGCTCTATTTACCTGAATCCCGCTCTTGAAATTCACTCATTTTATTCTTAATTTCATCGATGTATTCACTACATAATATATATACAGCGTACGTCAGCCAAATGGAATAAATTCGATAATAATTAAATGGAAGAGTGTTCGAAAAAACGCTCGGAAACGTCGATTGGGATTTTAGTTGCGTATTTTTTTAAATAATAAGTTTATATACAGGGTGTGTCATGTAAAATTGATCAATGCCAACTTTCTTATTTTAAATGTAACACCCTGTCAAATATTAAATTTTTGGATTCTTTAGAAAATTTCAGACATATTTCATGTACAATGTACTATACCTATCTTCGACTGTTTGGGAAGTATTAAATGTTTTCAGATTAATAATTTTGTTTACAATTAAAACAAGATTTTCACATAATAGTTTGTTTACCGAACTATTAAATGAAAATCTTTAATTGTACTTGTACTTCGTTTTAAAATACCTTGCCTTAGCAAAGTGTTGTCAGTGTCATAGTGTTGTCAGTGTCATAACTGTTTGAATTTCGTTAACTACGTTTCAGCAAAATGGTTCATTTAACAGAAATGCACAAAATAACAATTCTGCAGATGATTGGTTATGGAGATAACACACAGACACAAATGGAAGTTGCTCACTTATTTCATGAGAAATTTCCAAATTTGCCGCCTATATCCCAAGGAACAATTAGTAAAATAGAAAAGCAGTTTCGCGAGTTTGGACATGTAAGGCAAATAAAAAAAGCAGCTGCGAATGCAGTAAGTAACGATACCAAACTGGATATTGTGCTTGACATTGAAGAAAACCCGCATACTTCTAGTAGACAAGCAGCGTCAATGTTCGATGTTTGCCATTCATCGATTACTCGCACATTAAAAGAAAATAAAATGCATCACTATAAAATTATACCAACTCAGGAGCTCATGGAAGACGACTTTGATAGGAGAACGTATTTTTGTGAACAAATGATGACAATGTTAGATAACAATGTGATCCAATTAGAACATATTTTATTTTCTGATGAGTGTACCTTTACGCTTCACGGTCATGCTAATCGTCAAAATTGCCGCTATTGGTCCAGGGAAAATCCTCACTGGATGAGGGAAGAACATACGCAATACCCTGAGAAGGTTAATGTTTGGGCAGGAATTGTTGGAGATCATATCGTAGGTCCTTTTTTCATTGATGGAAATTTGAATGGCGACAATTATTTAGCATTGCTTCAAAATAATCTCGTGCCAGCTTTGACAAACTTATATCCTGATCTAGCAAACCCACAAGTTCCAGCAAATACGATGTGGTTCCAGCAAGATGGCGCACCACCCCATTACCAAATCAATGCCCGGCAGTACCTCAACCAAATATTCCCGAATCGGTGGATAGGTAGGCGAGGATCGATGGAATGGCCAGCACGATCCCCTGATCTAACGCCATTAGACTTCTTCTTATGGGGATATGTCAAGAGTATAGTATACAAAACTAAACCTCTCGACTTAGCTGACTTAAGAAGACGAGTAATAGTTGCGATTAGATCGGTCACATCTGAGATGTTGAGCAACGTTAGAAAAAATTTTATTTAAGATTAGGATGTTGTCAAGACGTTTGCGCCGAACACTTTGAACATCTCCTATAGTGACATTAATAGTTTTCTTGTTATTTTTTACATTATCAAAAATTTTTCAAATTAATCTGAAAATGTTTAATATTTCCGAAACAGTCGAAGATAGGTATAGGACATTGTACATGAAATATGTCTGGAATTTTCTAAAAAATCCAGAAATTTAATATTTGACAGAATATTGCATTTAAAATAAGAAAGTTGGTATTGACCACTTTTACATGACACACCTTGTATATAAACTTTTTATTTAGAAAAATACGCAACTAGAAAGCGTTTTTTCGAACACCCTTCCATTTAATTATTATCGAATTTATTCCATTTGGCTGATATACACTGTATATATATATATATATATATATTTATTACATGTATTAAACGATTTTATTTCCACATTCTCCTTGGCTAATAAATAATATATTGCATACAGTTCCAAATTTATTTTTAATGAATTGTGCACATATGAAATACCATCTATTAATGTTATAACTTTTTCTCTAATGTATACATATACGAGATGGATCAGATATTTGATAACTTACTATCCTATTTCCAAATGCTGGAACGCTCTTTTTTACACCGTCATCAACCACTACGAATGCTTTACTTCGATGCATAGCGCTGCGAATGTATGCAGTATAACAATTTCTCTCCACAAATACATTACATATTTCACATTTCATTAAATCTAAATTATTACTTGTATTATCTATTTTCATCCTCTTTCCTTTACATGAAGTCAACATGTGTCGACTTCTATTATCTCCACGAGTAAATTCTTTTCCACAATATTCACATTCAAACATTTTTGATTATACTCGACGAATACATTCTAGGTTGAAACTACACTGTTAAAACGGAAAGTTGAACTGTTACTCAAAATAAACAAACATCTCCTTATATAGAGCAGGTATCTTCATTCAAATATTCCACCTCCTCTCATTAAAGATAATAACAAACGTGGCCCGCCGAATTGCTATGGAGTCAGTGTTTTCACTCAAACCTCTACTGAGGGTTAAATGAATGAATAATCTTTAAATTGAAACTTAATATTTTTTCTAAATAATAATTACTTCAACATATTATTTACATATATACATTTAATAAATTAATACTACTCCAAATCATTAACATAATCTCTGTTATTAATATAATTGTTTCGGCATCGAAGTCAATGTCATTATAAATGTCTTCTACAATAATTTCTATTACATCTTCATATTCCGTTTTATCCCCCTCCTGTTCTATATATTCATCATTCACTTTTTCGATCATTTATCCTACATCATCATTACTTTCTTCTTCATATTCTGTATCAACTACCATATCAATAATGCTTTCTACCATACTAGGTTCCAGAACATCACCATCATTATCACTATCCTCTATTCCAATCATTTCTAAAGCGTAAATTCTATCTAATAATTCGAAATTATGTTCCTTTTTTAATACAACACCCATTTTCACTTATATCACTAACTTAAACTGTTATAGAAATAAAACCAGCACCGGTTTATAAACTTCTTATCGAAAAGCGACTACCTTAATTTAGACATAGAAACGACCTTGACATTGAATTGACCTCGACCTTGAAATAACCTTGACATTGAAACGACCTCGACCTCGAAGCGCCCTTGACATTGAAGTGACCTTGACATTGAAACGACCGTGACTTTGAAGCGACCTTGACATTGAAACGACCTGATATTAATGTGACCTTGACATTGAAACGACTGTGACTTTGAAGTGACCTTGTCATTGAAACGACCGTGACTTTGAAGTGACCTTGACATTGGAACAACCTCGACATTGAAATGACCTCGACATTGAAATGACCTCGACATTTAAATGACATTGACATTGAAACCTCCTCGGGCTCAGCCGATTCTAGAACCTCCTCGTTGACCTTGACCGTTCCAACATGCATTGTGGTCAAGGTCAATGAGGAGGTTCGAGAATCGGCTGAGTCCCTCCACTATTTTGTTATTCAAAAAGATTAATCTTATATAACCTACTACATTAATTTTTATTCATTATTTTGAAGTTTTAGTGGTTATTTTCGATACTTGAATAGTTAATTTTCTTGTACAATGTAAATATGTTATATCTTCATTTACTTAAGGATTGCGTTTAACTATCTATACTATAACTTAATTTTGCATATATTTTAACTTTCCTTTCAATTCCAACTGTTTTGGATGGATGTTAGTATCATTTTTTTGATAGTATTTCCTTCTGATTATGATGATGCTATCTAGGCTATTTGTCCCATCACAGCTATCGTTCTAGGAAGGGCTGTATCTTCTTTCAGCTACAGTATCTAATTAGTTTTCAATCGTTCAACTGTTTAGTATTTGGTTTCCCAATAATTTTGATACATTTGTTAATTAATTAGTTGTTTTCTAATGACCACGTAATTTTTACTATTTTCATTTTCCAGCTTCTCGTTTCTAAGCCCATAGAGTTTAGATCGTAGAAAATATAATTGACCGCATGTAAAATGTTGTAAAATGAATGCGTATTCGAGAATCGCTAGTTTATTTTGTTTGATATACCTATGTATTTTCTTTACCATAAAATTTACATATATCATTGCTTTCCTTTTCTTCTATTTACATTTAATTTTGTAACATAACATTTGACTGGTTTGTTTAATAAATCGAGATTTGTTATTATGGATTTGTTTATTACCGGTCATTTACTTCCTAAATTTATAATAACACGCTCTTGCTATAATCCACTTGTTTCAGTATTGGCAAGTAACTTATAGTAAACTCAATACTGTGGTGCCCTTTAAGATCTTTCCATATAGCAATCCGCATAACTCTCGGAAGTACTAGCTAGTTAAAGCCGTAGAAGCCCCTTAGGATATTTACCAGGCGAGAAATACAGGCTATTTATAATACCGGCAATAGTTGGTAAGAAGATAACAATACAAATTGAAGTGCTTTTACTTGTCTGAAAGATTTGTATATAAACAAATATATATATATATATATATATATATATATATATATATATACATAATATATATTTGAACAAATCTGGCGACATTCTTAAAAATGAACTGCTTCCGTGTACTCGTATTTCATCTAGAAACATGTTGGATATATTAATAATGTTTATGATATTTCTGTTTAAAGAATTCAATAAAAAGTTAAATGGTAGTAAATAAAAAATAAACAGATCTAAGTTGCTTTTTAGTAAAAACTTTTAAGTTTAATAGTACAATTGTTGTATTAGTATTATATGTACATTTCTTCTTCAATGCTTATAAAATTTTCTAAGTCATTGATTAGTACTTTGACATTTTTGGCATTATTCTAATTGCTTATTAGTATTCATTGATTGTTTCTGCATCCTATTATTCTTTATTGGCCGTCATGTTATAATTGATTAATGAAGTGTCAATGAACGCGCTCTTAAATAAATAAATATGATGTTCTTCATTAGTTATTTTATGCATGTTACTATATTGATACCTAATATTTTCACCATTTGCTTCTATTCTAAATTTTGATACACGTTCATTTAGTACATAAAGAACGCAGCAACGATTCTCTTAAAGTTCTGATGCTATATTTTACCTCTTCTAGATTTGAAATATTTTTTTCTAAAGATGGAAAGCCTACCAATACACTAAACAATATTGCCAGAAAATGAAATCGTAAGCAAAAAAGTAGATATTTGTATAAAAATATTATATTAAACTTGCCAATAATTTCTAAAACAAACATAATTTTTAATTAATCATACAAAAGTAAGAACAGGTGGAAGAAGAATGGACGATATATGCACTTAGGTAAGTAAGCTCGATTATGGAAATAAAGGGATTATAGTTCCATTAGAGGTTGTGCACTTAATGCTCTTTAATATTTCTGTGGTAGACGAAAAACCGCACTTCAGGTTTCTAATACAGTATTTATTTATACATAAGATAAATATATTTTCTAAAAATGAAATACACACTATTAGCATAGAGCTTGCAAAATATTTCATATTTTAAGTAATTAATTAGTAATATTAGTGTTGTTACAATTTGCAAGAGTACTTGTTAAATGTCCTTGCTACGGTTTCCCGTCTACTCTACTTTTCCACGCATTAAGAAATTACTCAGTTATATTCAAATGTTGCTAAGTGCATTTTTTTTTAATTTTATTTCAAGAATACTTTTACAATCTTTTTAAACATAGAATTACTTTTTAAAACTTCTTTAAATATTTTCTTTGTTTTTAACATAACTGCTTATTAAAATTTATTACTGAATTGTATTTTGGGTCTGTAAAGTATACTGATATTGGCAATAGTTTACTATATATGCTCGATCACTGCTAATGTAGTGGGATAAGCGCAGTTGTTGGACTTACAGTAGAATTTTATATCGCCCATGACCCGCTCATTAACAAATAACCTGTATAACATTCAGAAACTTTCCAAAGTTATATTTACATGCCCAATAATTCATTTCTTTTTTAGAAGAAAACCCTTCAACTACTGCTTTTTCCACTCATCTAAGTAGGTCCCATTTTCATTGCCTTTCACGAACTTTAGAAACCATCATGTTGGACACAGTTGTAATGCTTTTGTTATTCACGGATGATTTCAGTCGCCCTGTATGAAGTTTATCCTTCAAATATTCACGGTCAAAACTAAATTTGTTCCCATTTTACTGTCACGTATTGAAATGATTCACTGGCCAAATTGCAATAATTTTAATGTTTTAATCAACGATTGAAATTATGAAAAATTATTGTTCAAAAATGGTCCATAAATTATATGAAAATACCATATATGTACATATATGGTATTTAAAAGTAAATCACTTCTGACACATTAGACTTTTCATTCGAAGGACAACCATTATACACAGAAGTATATATTGACACATCTACACCATCAAGTTTATTTATTAAAATTAAAAAATCTAGAATAGTGATTCAAAAGTAAAGGGCATACTTCTTTTATACACACTTTAAGCATTCATATTATTTGAAATTTTCTTACAAAAATAACATTCCATTGTTATTATGCAAAATAAATTAGAAAACATTCAATGATAATAGTGAATGGTAGCCGGTAACATGTATAAAACTGTAATCGGGATAGGTGTTTAAAATCACACGACATTTGTATATGAAAAATTATTTTACAAAATATGTGAAAATCAGTCAGAATTTTCTCTTTTTCTTATATTTAAAAAACTAATTAAAAATAACCCCTTTACCATAATAATGTCCTTCAACAACTAAGTCGTTATCATCGACTTTAGACGAAATAATAGCACTCGGAATATAAACACACACTCTTAGTGTACGTTTTGGCTTTCGGCTGTACGGGTCGCGTGCGGAATTTGTTTTGGTACGGGTATTTTTACCGTAGTTTCCAGATGCGACACTGTTTAATTATCTGCTGATGATGACAATTTAGTTGTCAAAATACGTATACAGAATACGAAAATTGATGTGGCAAGGGGTTATATATCAACCTTCAGTGATCAAGTCACTCAAATAATATTAATCAATCAAAATTCTAAATTAAAATATTCTTTAGGAACCTGAAAGTTATATTTCCTTTTGTACATTTAAATTACAAGCATTAATAATAATTTTTTATCTGAAATTCAGCTCTTATAAATTATGATAATATTTGTGGATTTCTTAAGTACTTCTTACGTCATAGAATGAAGATCATAACAATATATTCACATACATGGGTACTACAATTATATTGGGAATCTTTAACGTTCATGGAACAACAGACAAAATAGCGCCTATACTGAAAATATATGAAATCGACACGGTATATTCTACATATTAAAAATATCGTTGTTCCTTAAGAATCCGGAGAACAAAGGGTTTATGGAATACCGTGCAGCTCTTGTGATCGAACATACATAGGACAATCGAATCATAGAATAGTGCTCACAGGAAGAACATAATAATGCGATAGCACGTACGCTTATCCTGGTTGTTGTTTGAACACATGGTACAGATAGGCCATCACATCAACATCGTAGGAACAAAAGCAGTAGTCGTCACGCAAGAATAATCAGAGAAGACATCGAAATAGAGAAATGACCAAACAGTTTGAATAAAACGGATGTTGAATAGGACTATATAATACATGGGAAAAAGTTCTACCAAAACGCAAACGCGAGAACAAAAGCACAGAATACAACCACAAATGTTACCACACGTCCACACTGCACACGGTGATTCACATTCCACCTCCATCCGACACCAATTTACAAATATCGGCACCCACGAGAACAACACGCAGAAGAATGACGGCAGCAGTAGCAGCAGCGACTTGAGAAACTCTAAATAATAGCCCTTTCCAAGACTCCACGGACCTACACGGTGGAACTCCCGAAAGTAGCAGTCGACAGATTGCGATTATGAAAATCTACTCTTCAACATATACATATATATATATATATATATATATATATATATATATATATATGCACTTCAATGTACAGGTTCTGACTGTAGAACCGTCCTTGAAAATTTTCCTTTGAATAAGTGTTGGATTTTTTTCAATGAAAATGAGATTATGTACATTCGAACGATATTCTCATACTAAATTGTATTCGTCAAGCACTTGTGAAATATTAAGTAATGAAATGAAATACGATGCGTAAATTTCATTATTTTCATACTACTTGTCTTACTCTCTGGATTCGATTAGGAAAGCTAAAACCAATCAAATTATTTTCATATTTATGCCACAGTAATTAAGAGTAAAGGTTATCTTACTCTCCCCAAAGTATATTACGTGTAATAATTGTTTTAAGTTATTTTAAATTATATCATTTCTGCTCGTTCAAATCATTCACCAGACACAATTTTTTCGTTTTCCTACAGTAATATGTTGCAAAATATGTGATCTGTGTTTTTATAGAAAATTGCTATTTGTATTTACATCTTAGTGTAGTCCTTCCAAATTCAAAATCTGTGAAATATTTAAAACATGATTCAAATGTCTTGCTTAGACAGCATCACTATACCTGCAGAAACTATAACTACATATAACTATATAGCATTCTTGACAGTCATACTACTACTCAATTCACAAATTAAATCCATCCAAGTTCAAGCATTCTGTTTCGAGATAGGAGAGGATTACAACACTTTCCCAATCCGGCGAAATCCGAAGTCTAATTATTACAAGTGGATTATGTATATAAAAAAATTATATTACCACTTTTTTATGAATGTTTAATCTAAAATATATAAGAAATAAAATTCAGATATCACGAAATTACGAGATTATTTAAATGCCAAAAGCACTGCCATATTTTAATAGCAAATATGTATGTGCAATAAATAAATGAATTCACTGTATAACCGGTACATAAAAATTTCATTCATTTAGTCCAAATTTATTTTTTAAAATAGGGTAACAATATGCATATATAAAGGATAGGAGACTATTATAAACTATTCGTCTTGAGGTTATGTGTGTCTAATATTTATAAGAAATGAGCTTCAATTTCATCTCCAATATTTGTCTATAAATAATACGCTGTATGTAACAGTAACGGAAAATATATAGCCCAAGATAATAGCAATCGGTTGCCCTACACTAGCATGATATAACTTGCAATTTAGCAAATTGCAATCTGGCTTGTGTGCTATCAATTCGTTTAAGTTTCTAGTTAAGGTATAGCAAAATATTCATAGTAAATACACCTGATGTTATACTTCCTAATTATATACTTAAAAATTCCGATCTACTTACACAAATGCTCTAATATTGTTTAATATAATATGTAAATATTATTATATGTTAAGTAGTAATAGTATTAGATAATTTTAGAAATTTTTAGAAATTACGAACTTTATAAACCTGAGGATAAAGAGTTTAGTCATTTATCAAAAAGTCATACATAAATAATCGGATTAAAGCTTATCAAGCCCTTATCAATTGACAAAATTTTCAAGCACAGATATAAGCAACTGAAACATTCTAATTGAGTCTATATAACTCGACGATATACATAAATGTGCAACCAAGGAGGAAGATGGAAGAGGAAATTCTTCCCAAAATAGTGTTACTAATGTATTGCATAAGCAATAATTTTTACACATTTGAAATATCCTCTATTATTTTAAATATTACTTGTTTTAATGCATCACGGAATTTTCATTTATTATGCGTAACATTTATATATTATAATGTATTTTGTTTTGTTATTTAGTTTCTTCACTATTCTATTAATTGCATTCTTTTCATTTATGTAATTATTTTCAGATACTGAAGCATCGTGGACAAAATCTGTTTATAAGCTTAGAAATTAAATCAGGTATACCTGATTAGTTAATTTGATCATTACCATAAATTGTACTATAACCTACTAAACACGATCGTATCGAAGCAGTTGTTTATATGGACAGACATGTATTAATAAAATAGTTTCTTTCAACATTTATTCAAATAATACTACAACGGTATCTGAAACCAATGTATTGTACTTACATATATGTATTAATAGCATGTGCGGTCACAAAAAAGTTTTTATATTTTTATATACAAAAATTAAACAATTTCACAAAAACCCAGGTATCAACTTAATAATAATAAACTCTATTTATAACTTCTATGCATTGGTAAGCTTTCGGTTTTTAGTTACAGGATTGTGTGTCTATATAATCATAAAAGTTTTAATTTCGTAAAACTGGTTTTACACATTATAATAAAATAGCTGGTTATAATGTTCTTAACATGCCCTATACGTGTGTTAGTCTATTACTTAGACTAGATTAAATTATATGCTATAATCTGGTATCACATTAATAAAAACTAACCACCTCTAGTCTAGATTTTTGTGTGCATGCCTGTGTAGTTGCTCTTGTGTTCAATTGTGGCATATGCCCTATGCTGTATTCACTGTCACTATTGTAATCATCTCACTCTAACAATAAGGGAAGCAGTTGGAATAGACAAAAGATAAAAAATTAAAGTAATCTTAATATATTAGAATACACACGGTAAAATAGCATTTAAAACTTCTCAGTGTTGCTTTATATTAACTGGTTAGGATCCGTAAACATATGGTGCATAACCTCGTCATTTAAAATGAATGGAGTTAGATTGATGCAGAGACATCTATACGCTTTTATCAGCCGCGTTTACAATCGAATTTTATTTTGACTAAAGCGATTAAGGCACCACGTAAATCCAGAACAGCGCACCATGCATACATACACAATTGAATGCAGCAGCGCTGGAACATTTTTTGAACAAGATAATGGCAATCTAGTCATTTGATCTTTATCAAATGATTCTTTAGTAGGCTGCACGTTTTATCTTCTGTTTATATAATTCACTTTCTTTAAGTAACGTACGTCCTGCTTCGGGTGCGTCTGTTTTTTCGTTTCAACTAGTTCTTAGATTTCGTACTTTACGTTTATTGCAAAATTGTAACGTATCAAAAACCACTTGGTGTATAAACACTTGTTCAATAAACACCATTGTAAAAGCTTATGTCTGGGAAAAAGTTTAATTGCTTAATAATTCTAACCTAATTTTTTATATGTTTTTGTATAAAGGGTTGAATATTGTTGTTAATATTTGAAAATTCGAATACATATTCGTATTATTTAAAAAAAGTAAAATTTCAATTACTGTTTGTCAGGAATATTATATTAAAGTTATAATATAAATGTTATAAAAGTTTTATCTACTTGGTATATTTAAAAAAGTATTTGTATATGTTTTAACTATTTTGTTCCAACCGTAATCGATGCCCTTTATTTATGGAGCTGTTAACCGTTTATGACTTTCAGGCACAGGAAGTGTATTTAAAGATTATTTAAGTTTAAATCTAATAATTTTTCCAATATACTTAAATTTATTTTACTTTATAGGCTTTGAATCTTCCTTCTATTTTTAGTAAAAGAGTTTAAAAATTAAATTTGACTCACCGTGCTAATTGTCGAATTATTCATTTGAATTAGTATTTTGTGACTGATTATTGTAATAATGAGCTTGTAATTTACAACTCTTTTCTTCTTGTTCTTTTTTGTTGTGATGTCATGCGATTGTAGTATATACATATCATAGTCAAGGTACTGCTTTTCTCTCGTATGCCAAACTTCCGATCCTTAAGTTCATCTGTCACCAAGTAAAATTTAGTTTGGATGTTGTAGTGTGCATATTAACAAAAGGAGATTTCTTTCCACGTTATGTTAGAATATAAGATATCAATCGATTATATTTATCAACTTAGGATTTGGATGTATTAGAATCAGTTGATAATAGCTTTATTACACTGTTAAGTATAGTTGTCAGAAAATTTAGTTCATCAGTTTTTCCACATTTTATTAAATTTAAGTGCAAGGTTTTGTCCTGCACATTTATTTAGTCAATTTAAAATTAAATAAAAAAATGCGCCGCGAATGAAAATTTTATAAATCCGAGAGTGATGTACTAACATTTAAAGAATTTACAAGATTTTTCGCGAGCGTCGTGACATCTTGAAGTCAGTAAATATCGTTACTCATTCAAATTCACACCTACATAGCAATTATAACAAATAGACAAATAAGAAGCCAGTTACAAAAATTACTTGTTTCTAACATATAAAATTGTGTAATGTGTAAAATTCAACTTTCGATTAAACAACAGCAACAAATTCTTGAAATTACCAATTGACAAATGCGTATCTTAAGTAAAGTTAAAAATGTGTTGCAATTGCTTATTAGAAGCGTATTTTACAAAGGTAGTAATTCTCTATTAGTTTGTAAGAAATATAACCAAAATCACAATACTTTTCTTAATTTAGATATACCAGATCAGTGACATTTGAGCAAATATTAATCAGGTATTATTATCTACTGCATGTGTGAAAATATGTGTAAACGTCTAAATTTACAATAACAAAAGGTAAACATTTCGATCACTGCTATTAGTCAATTTTTATTACAGATTCAATCTAAGGTATACGTTTGAATCATTATGTAGTACATTTTATAGCAACAGTTCTTGTTTAGTCTTGCAAAAAATGACGAATCACCTACCTAGCAGTACTTTTGATGCATTTGTATTGAAAATTCCTCCAACCATGCGCACATTTCTACTTATATAAATTCTTCGTTAAAAACATAATATTGTTTTGAGTTTCTAGAATCCCAAATAAAGAAGTATTGGCCAATTTGACAATGACGGAGTTTAATAACGCTCAAGTATCACCAACAGCACAGTATCCTGACAATTTATTTATAAAAACTTCAAAACGAAATGCAGAAGGTAAATTTATTGAACGAATTTCTTTCCTAAGATCCACTAGTGTATTAGGAGAATCTAATCAAGATGCTATCCAAAAACAATTGGCTCTAGAAATACAATTCGCCAAGTAATCATAATTACATACTGATTATTGCAAATTTATCTAAGAATATGAATCACTGGGACACACATCTTTGGTATCACAACCCGATGATACATCTAAAACATGATTTCATTTACCACTTCACACGATAACTAGGAAAGATAGTGTCACTATAATATTGTGAGCAGTATTTGACGGTTCTGCAAAATCTTCGTCCGATGTGTCATTAAATGACATTCAAGCTCTCGGCCCTAAATTACAGCAAGATCTACAATCTAAATTGCATTACGTTTTAGAACACATATATAACAAATGCAGACATTACAAAAATGTATAGACAAATTCTTATTGATACATCACAACGTGATTTACAACGTATAATTAGACGAAAAGATGTAAACGAATCATTACAAGCTTATACATTAAATGCTGTTATGTAAGGTACAACATCTGGTCAATTTTTATCAATGCGGTATATAAAACAATTATCATTACAACATTCTAAATATCAGCAAGCATGCGAAGCAATATTGACCGATTTTTAGGTAGATGACCTCCTAACGGGTGCTAATTCTTGAGAGAAAAATTCGTATCAAGGTACCTGACATTTTAATGCAGGTTTTTAATTGATAAAATGTATCAAATGATTGAAATATTTCACAACTTACACTTTTAAATAATAATAACAATAAACATTTTGTTAAATTACGTGAACATTCAAAAATTTTAGGTATACTTTGTATTCGTACACTAGATATATTGCAATATAATATAAATCCTAGTCAAATATTTATAATAACAATGCGAAGTATTCTATCAAAGGTAGTACAAATTTATGATCCTTCAGGATTACTTTCTGCTGTTACAAGCATTACAATGATTATTATTCAAACTCTATGGCAAAGCAATTTGCATTGGGATGAATCAATTCCGTTAAGTCTATACACAAAGTGGAAGAAGTTCACACAGCAGCTACCAATATTAAATTTATTAAGCATTCCACGATATATAAGTGTAACGAATCAGAAGTATTAGAATCGCATGGGTTTCGCAACCCTTCAACTTCAACATATAGCGCGCATGTATTTGTCAAATTCACGTATCGAAACAAAGATACAATTATCATGTGCGAAATATAAAGTAGCCCCATTAAGATCGTGCTTGGAACTCTGTCGAACACCGCTATTAGCTCAATTAATGTATAAAGTAATGACATCTTTTAAATGTAAGTTGCATGAGCATTATTAATGGTGTGACTCAATAATTGTTTTATCGTGGATTCATACTTCCATACAAAAATTAAATAAAATATTTGTTGCTAATCGCTTGTCATTGATACAACAATTAAGTCATATTTCCTAGTGGCATCACGTTCGGAAGAAAGCCCAGCAGTTATCGTTTTTCCGAAGTACTTTACCAAACGACTTAATTCATAATAAATTGTGGTGCTTAGGTCCATTATGGCTTAGCAGAAATCACTCAGAATAGCTTGTTCAAGAATTCAAGAAAGCGGTTACATTTTCTATATTTTCAGAAGTTCCCGGCATATTCAATCATCACTTACAAAAATTACAACACGTAATAGAATATGTTTTATATTTCTCGTCTAATTGTAAAGTTATTCCAATGGATAATTACTAAAAATAAATTAGAAAATGCGCAAATAGTTATTATAAGATGGATTCAACAAAAGTGTTTTTGTCATGTATATAACAAATTAAAGTATTCCGAATCAATTAAGCCAAACAGCCAATTATCCTTACATCCTCTCTTAGATCAGCGCGGGATACTTAGAGTAGGACCGTGGACCATTAAATTATGATAAAAACGTTGCTTACAAGCCATCACATAAAAAATAGTAATATCACACATGATGAACATGTACATCTTCATAGTAGGCTGAAAGCATTTCTAGTTTAATTATGGGGGTGTTATTGGTGTATTAGCGGGTCGAAACCTAAGTCATACGTGAATGCGTAAATTGCTTTAGAGCAAAACCGGTTGTATATAAGCAATTGATGAGAAACCTTCCAGTCACTCACTGCTCTAACACCAAATAGACCTCTTCAAATAAGTGGAATAGAATATGCCGGTCTGTTTTAAATAAAAGACCGTAAAACACGAGGAGTTAATAAGCTAATTAGTGCAATCGTATGTTTGTTTATTTTTTGCTTCATAGCTAAAACTCTACATTTGAAATTAGTACACGATTTAACTACAAAATCATTTTTAAAAGCTTTACATAGCTTCATAAGTAGACGAAGAAGTTATAGCGACATTCACTCTGATAATATCACCAACTGTGTTGATGCTAATAACGATTTGAGAGATGTATTTTTCTCGCAAAGAAAATGAATTTAGATATCAGAAATATTATCTAATCAAAAACTGATATGGCGCATCATACCGCTTAAATCCTATCAATTTGGCGGTTTGTGGAAAGCCGATGTACGAAGTACAAAATATCATCTCAAACCTGTATCGAGCAATACGAATTTAGTACTACCCTAGTACAGAGAAAAGCTTGCTTAAACTCAGAACACGTTGACCCTCTGATACTGTCGATTTAAACGCCCTTGCGTATTTTCTAAGAGGAGAGAATTTTACGTTATCTCCAAATTCTACGAAGCCTGATGTTTCCTCATCAAATGTCACCATATTCTAAGATATGTAATAATGGCATTTTTGGGAAAGGTGGTCAAAGGAATATCTATCGAATTGCACTAATGCGTGCGGAGGAGAACGATAGCTTCTCTTCACTTAAAAACACATGACTACCAATAAAAGAAGATAACCTACCACCTTAACGTTAGCTATTAAAACGCATCACGGAACTGCATACAGGAAATGTCAATTTAGTGCATTCAGTATCCATTAGGACTGCCATGGGTGAAATAAGGAGCATTTCCCGTATGCGTGTACTTCCCATTGAAAGCCAAAGCTCTCAAGGTGGATGGAATAATGAATATACGTGTACAGGATTGGGTACAGTCACACACAATAAGCAAATAAGGCTGCAGGGTCTTGGGGACTGTTATTGTCGAAATAATCTCCGGAAGAAAAGGAAGCATAGTCGATGCCAAGAAGTGCAATTCGAATAAAATAACGTTTCCATAGAATGTTGTAAGAAACCACTGACTTAACTTTAGTCGATATAATCGAAAAATCTGTTTAAATGGTTATACAGTGAAACCTTCTTAGAAACGATACCCAATAGCCGAATATCCACACATCAAAGGAAAATCGGGAAAATTCATAGTAATTTGACGACAACAGAAATCATCGATCCTTGATTGTCGGGTTATTGTGAAGAAACGTAAGAAACTATAATTTTTCTAGATCTTTTAAATCAAAAAATAACTGAAGATGTTAGTCAGTTAAATGAGACTAAAAAAGGAAATAAAATTAAGGGGAGTAATTAAATAGATAAAGCCTAGTGTACTTTAGAACCTGCTCAAGTCCAATGATAAACAACTTGTAGCACGAGAAAATGGAAGCGTGAAAAGAAAATATTCTACAATTAAGTTTAAGTCGAAAAAATTGAAGAAAGACCTCCACTATTAACTAGAGAGAAATTAACGCTGATAAAGAATTGCAAAACATAAAAGTTCAGAAATCGTAAATTAATGTAAATATAATTAGCACACTTTAGAAAACAAGCGATATAAAGCAATAAGCAACTTTAATGGATATGTTGACAGTTATTTGTTGAGTGTTAATCGTTATCAATAAAATGAAGATCAGACCAAATGGCTAAATTGTTAATAATCGACTACCGCTTTATATCTGTATATAGTCATATTTCAAGTATTAAAATTGTCTAGGCATAAAGGGATTGTGATGTGAAATCAGTTTCAAATGCTGAGAACAATTCACTTGATTATGGGGATGTAAAAAGAAAAGAAAGCAAGGTGATTACGAAATGGTCTCAAAAACGAAGCAACAGGATTTACACTAAAACTAATTACATTTAGTGTATCACATACAAATATGACATAAACAATAATAATAAAGCTCATATAAACCGAACACAAAGCAATAAACATTAGAGCAAAACCTGTTGCTTGTACTTAATATCAAAAAAAAATAATTGAACTTACATAGAGATTACCAAAGTATTAATAAGGAGCAAAACACTTGCAAATTAATATATGTATAAATAAGATTTAAGAATGGCTATATGAAATACTTTTCACATTTTAAACAGCAGAAGAAACGAATTGCAATATTTTCTGGAATCTGACGAAATAGATATATGTATGTTATAAATTACTGATATCCAAAACTGTATGTACGGCAGGATAGTTGTAATCCAAGACCCTAAAGTATTATGAAGGACACTTTTAAATAGAGCAACTACAGATACTGATTGGAATAGCATCAACTAAAAAGAAGTTCATAATTGAAGTAATCTATATAAACCACATTACATTATTTCGTAAGATGATTACAACGTAAAAGTGGGGATGTGCACATTCTATAAAGTAAGTCTAAGTTCTAGTGTGCCTACAGATGCTGATACCGTACTAGACCTATTAGATTTCCTTATGTCTAAGGAAATACTTAAGAAAACTTGAACTTATCTTAACGTTAAGTAACAATATAATAAAGAAGGAATAAACACATTACTCAACGATTTGGAAAAGTATTAAAAATGAACGAAGGAAATGACAATGCTGATTAATACAAAATTTAAAAAACTACATGAACAAACTGTCTGGAATGATATTAAAAACTCACTGCTCGCAGGTAACCCGACACGAGAAATAGCAGGTAAAACTACATTAAACAACAAAACTCAAGAATTGCGACATTATATACAAAAAAGATTAAGCATTTTTGTAACAAATTTATCTGCAAAGAAAGAAGTTAACTACGACTACTAACAAAAAAATCTTAAAAGAGCTAAAAGACGCAGAAACTATTAATTAGAGAGATTAAAAAAATTGTGTGTAACAAAATCATTACATGTCAACACTACTATAATATAGAAATATACATATCTCCTAACTACAATTAATATTGTAGTGTACCAAATAAAAATATAGCAAAACACTGAAAGAATCAAGGGTTTCATCTAAATATGGTAATATATAATTGTTAATGGAAATAAATTTCCAACTCTTTACTAGTAAAGCGCTTTTCTACAAACAAAATTTGAAATCTACGCCAATGTACACTTGTTTTATTGTAAACATATCATCTCCAAAACGAGTTAATCAGATGACTGAAACGCATAAAGTTTGTGAATGGAACAAATTGTGGGAGTATATATTTATTATAATTTAAATCAGGAATGTTTTCTGGTCACGTGATCACCGTCCTATAAAATAAGATGTCGACAGGAAGTGTAGATATCAAATTAAATACTATATTTATATTGCTGTCAGGTGCGATAATGTATTATATATTTAACCTGTAAACCTGTAAATAACAAATGTAAAAGCTCCCTACGTAGGTTACCTAATTGTAAACTTACAAGAATGATGAAATAAATATGATAAATTAGTTGTTAGAACAATAACAAATAGCAGCGGTAAAATATAAGGAATGTAATAATGTCGAAACCGTAGAAAAGACCAACTCCATAAGTTAAAAGCCAAAACACTATTTTGTCTGTATTATATGTTACACATATATGCATAATGTACTTGCTCGTCAGTTTCTATTTTTTCACGATTTCTTGACAATACGTAGCGCGTAACTCTATTAGCAAGACATGTGCGCCCTTTCATTCTTCAACATATGTGACTACCGATGATTTAGACAAATACTGGTATATGTTCGTATTTTGGAGCGTTATTGATACACCGGCAAACTTTCGTGGTTTATAGTATAGGCAATGTAATTTGAATTAATGTATTGGTCTTTATTGAGTAAATAGTATCAAATTAATAGTTTGTCAAGTTAGCCAGTATTAATATTTAGAAGGGTCATGCTTTGTCTTTAGAATAGAAGTTCCATATAAAATAAGTTACTTAACTTAGGTACATTTAGAATACAAAAATATTCAGTCATCTGAATGAAACATATTATAAAGGAAACATATGTTCAATATAAGCGAAAGTGACCTTTTAATTGCAACAGAACTTTCAAGAAACAAGATCCAGTTCGTTGTGAATAATTATAAGAAATACTAATTCCTATAAGATAGATACGTATTTTGAATGTCATTCTTTTGATTTGCAGGTCATTATTGTATATAATATACAAATAAAATAGATAACAAGAATACATTTTCGTTGGGATAGCACCTAAAACACAAAAGTCAAAATAAGATTCATATATAAGTGGGAGTAAGTAAAATTTAATTAAATTTTTAGAACAATTGAGAGAAAAGATGGTATCAATATGGTGGAGGAGTTACAAATATGGAAATGTTTAGGAATGTAATAAACATTAATTAAAAGGCAAAGGTAGAGGTTGAATTTATCTAGATAATTAAATTTATAAATAGAACACGATTTAAGATTTCGTCTTAAATAGAGTAAGATTAAGTATAATGTTAAACATTTTTTTAAATTGTTTATAAGAAAGAAAGTTAGTAATAACAGTTATTGAAAGAAGAGAGAGTGCAACTTAGTATTTAATTATTTATTTAAGATAAAAACTGTTAAAAGGTGAAAATATATTTAATATATTGAGGTTAAGAAACGAGATGCCATTGGACTTGAGCCATCATTAATCAAAATATTTTTTTATAATATGTGAAATTATTTTCCGAATTGACTTCTCACTGTTAATTCACATTAATGTTCTCGTGAACGTTTTAAAATTCAATTGTAAATTTATTTTTATGGCTCTGACTTCTCTGCTAATTGCAATTTTAAAAATTATTAAAATATACCTTGTTTCTTTAATCTCACTAGACTTTCCAATTGAACAAACTGTTTAACTATATATATATAGCTAAACATACCTATGTATGTACTGGGGTAAATCTATTAGAATCATGTCAACCGACAACTCACTTGGCAGTTATTTCTGATTCGATTCATATTACTGTGGCAACACGCTATGGTAAATGTGAAATAAATGTCAGAAACAATATATTAAATTACGAAATTTCAGCACTCTATACTATTGAATGATCCCTATCCATATGCGACATGTTATTTCCTGACAAATATTAATCGGCGTTGTTTTGTAAAAATTGCAAATAAATATAAATTAACAATTCTGAATTATAATAGAAAATGTATTCTGTACGTTTGCTGACTTACATATAGATACATACCTATAATAATCATTAGTTGTCAAATAATTATCATTATATTATAATTATTAGTATGATTAATAATTTTAAGAATAACGGTTAGAATAAGAAATAAGATTCAATAATCTCGGAAATATTTGGTCCTAATTATTTCTTCCCGCCTCACCTTTCCCAGTTTTTTCATGTCGAAATTATGTACTCTAAGGTAGTTTTGAAGATCTTGTGTTTCCTATGGCCATAGGAAGCACAAGATTTAATTTAATTGAAATTTTTTTCGCAAATATTAATTCATTTAGAGGACTAATATAGGAAGGAGTATTGCTCTGCTTAGGAGGAAATAAAAGTATTGTCGTGGCAATAGATAGCGATGATTGTCTCAAAGTTAAAGAAAAAGGTTCATGGGGTTTTCAAAAAGAGTAACGTAAAATAATAATTAAATACGGAACAGTAGATAAATATCGAGAAGTAGAATAAGGGCAACAAATTGGGAAAAGAAAAAATGATTTGTAAATATAGTTAACGATAAGTGCAGTAAAGAAGAATTAAGAATAACTGAATAATGAGCACATGTGGAACGAATATGGAAAGTTAAAGGAATGAAGGAAGAATAAATTGAACTATTAAACGAAACAAAAAGAAGTATTAGGATATTAGGGATGATGGAAACAGAGAGAAAGCAAATGTTGCAAAATATACTTCAAACGGATATAAAATATATTAATTAGGAGCAAACAGAAAAAATATATAGTTGGGCGTCACAGTAATTATACGTGGTAAAAAGAAACCTAGATACAAAATATAGTGCAAGAGAAATCTAATGTGAGTGGAAAATTTAATGAAGATTAGTGAGGGAAACACAATTTTTCGAACTACGACTAAAATAATAGATGAGACGGATGATGACAATATTATAGTAATATATACAAAAGTGAGCGACGCATCAAAGGTGTGCGTTCGATGGTAGATAAATAAAATTTACTCTTTTGAGCAGCGTATTATCACAAAATGGATAAGATAGGTTAAATATTTGCAGCATCTGAAATGTTTTCACAATTGTTCCGGTTAACTGTGTTTGGCGTTTTGAAAAAAATGTTCCTTTATATAGAGAACGATCGTTTAACATCTAGTGATGTAATATTTGCTTAATTAAAGTAATCTTTAATACTTAATCTATTCGTAAACCACAGTAACGTTCACACATAACGACGGTTTTAATTTTTAGTTCTGATTTAATCCTATTTTCAATTTTATCGCACACATATAATAATTTTATGTCGTTGTCTGACTAGATAATTTCCAGTTCAACTATTTAAGAACGAACGAAGTTTATACTTCAATAACTAATAAATGAAATAGTAGATTACAACTAATCATTGTCGAAATGAATCGATTCGGTTACACACCAGTTCTTCTATACTTATACGTTTACTATTCACATATCTGTTACAGTCATATTTGTTTCAACACATTAGAGGTATATCGTAAACTAAACATTTTATTTTTGAGCCTCGGTAAATTACATCCGGAAATTCACTAATAAATTTATTTACTTTGTCAGATTATAATCGTATTTTCGGCCTACGTAATTATGACATAATTACAAATAGCGTACAAAACTCCGTAGCACAATAGTCAATAACTGTACTGGCTCGAATATAGATTGACCGCGTGGATAAGATATTGTCGAACTTTTTTTGCAATCTATATATTTTCCAGACGCACTTCTTATGAATAGCCACGCACTTTACCCTTCTCTGTATTAATTACAAGATAAACATCTCTTTTATTAATAATTATCGAGCCAGTACAGTATCATGAATGAATGTAATAGCAGTAAGGGTGTTTGCAAAACACTAAAAAGAACGAACAACTATAAGTATATTACAAGGCTTTGAACTAAGTAAGAATGTGTGAGTGTTTGGGGAAGTCTTAGAATATAAAAAGAATTTGAAAATTAAGAACATGATGAATTTTTGCAACTAGGAAATAATCCTTTTTTCAATTACAAAGAGATAAAAAACAGGTAAAGTTGAATTAATTTTACGAAGTAAATTACGAGAACAACATAGACATACTTAAATTAATTGACATTAAAAGTTAATTAAGTAGACATAATAATCCAAAAATGAAAAATTTAAAAGTAAAACTGGAAATATGATTAAAGGAAACATCTAAAAAGGGCCCTAACTGAAATAACTATACAATAGAACCAACATAACCTTTGCTCACGTGACTGGGTTGAAGGATAGCTAAAAGACTCCGATATATAGGACAGAGAACGAAAAAGAAACTTAGGATAAGCAGCGGTTTTGCATAAATAATACAGAATAATAAAAAAAAACTACTGTAAAATCTAATGAACGTTAATGGTTTAATTTTAGTGTTCAACACGAAGGTCAAAGATTTACTAGTTGTAACGTATAGAAAGAGGTAATAGTATTCTAAGAACTAAAAACTGTCTCTTTTGTTTAATTAAAATATCGTTTAGTTATGTTAGTAACTTAATTGAAGATTGGACCAATAGTATTTAACTACTATTTATGCCCAGAACTTCTGTATATGAATTTCCTTATTTTTCCATACATAATAATTTCATTTCGATTGTGTGATAGGTATTTACGCAAAGTTAGCTTCAATGTTTCAATCAGTTTATGCAAAAATTAAATTTTAATTAAATAATTGAAGTATTTTCATTGGTAACTTCTTTAATTTTTTGAATTAAATTTAATCAGGACCATACCTCTACACAACAGTAGCCAGTGAGTATTATCTCACTTTAATATTCGTAGAAATGTACTGTGATTGCAATTGAAAATCACCTACGCAACAGAATAGTAAAAAAGGATATAAATTTGATGGAGCCTCTGGTTGTTTAATTTAATCACTTAAAGTTGATATATAACCCTTTTTCACAATATACATATATATGTATATATATATATATATATATATCTGTATAACACATGGATCAATAAGTCCCGAGACTAACAATGAAAACAACATTTTTTTTGCAAAATTTTTTTTTATTCATCAACATAATCACCTTTTAGGGTGATACAATGGTTCCAACGCTTTTCCAATTTTTCAATACCATGTTTATAAAAAAATTTATCTTTCGCTTCAAAATAAGCTTCAGTTTCAGCGATGACCTCCTCATTTGAGCCAAATCTTTTTCCCTGGAGCATTTTTTTAAGATCAGCAAAGAGCCAGTAGTCACTGGGGGCTAAATTTGGCGAATATGGGGGGTGGGGAAGCAGATCAAAACCCAATTCGTTCAATTTTGCCATTGTTTTCATCGACTTGTGGCAGGGTGCATTGTCTTGGTGAAAAAGGATTTTTTTTCTCTGCATGTGCGGTCGTTTTTTTACGATTTCCTCCTTCAAACGCACCAGTAAGTCAATATAATAATCACTGTTGATCGATTTACCTTTTTCGAGGTAGTCTATGAAAATCACGCCATGTGTATCCCAAAAAACTGACGCCAGGACTTTGCCAGCTGACTGCTGCGTTTTCGGACGTTTCGGACGGCTTTCGCCAGCTGTGCGCCACTCAGATGACTGCCGCTTCGACTCTGGAGTGTAGTGATGTATCCATGTTTCGTCCATGGTCACGTAACGACGCAAGAAATCTTTTTTGTTGCGAGTAAATAGCGATAAACAGCTTTCTGAATCATCGACTCGTTGCTGTTTTTGTTCCATCGAAAGCAATCGCGACACCCACTTGGAAAAAACCTTTTTCATGCTCAATTTTTCATGAAGGATAGTAAATACACTTCCATATGATATCTGTGTCATCTCAGCAATCTCACGGAGCTTCACTTTATGATCTTTCATTATAATTTTTGTCACTTCACTCACATTTTCCGGTGTAACGTCTTCCACAGGTCTACCCGAGCGTTCCGCGTCATTTGTGTCGGTACGACCACGTTTAAACTCGGCAAACCACCGGCAAATCGTTGCTTTTGATGGACAAGAGTCTGGGTAACATTTTTCAATCCATTGTTTTGCTTGCGTGGTGTTTTTACCCATTAAAAAACAATGTTTTATCAGAACACGAAACTCGGTTTTTCCATTGTTTAAACAAACTACAAAACGACTTTACTCCAACCTCGATAACTCAGCTGTTTCTGGTCCGTTCGACTTAAAATTTTGACACGTTTCAAGCAAAGGTTAGTACTCTAGAAAGACGTGGTTACTGGTTTACTACGAGCGCCATCTATGGGTTAGTCTCGGGACTTATTGATCCATGTGTTAGTTGTCATCATCAGCAGA
The DNA here is from genome assembly GCA_031893035.1 of Dermolepida albohirtum. Taxonomy (NCBI): domain Eukaryota; kingdom Metazoa; phylum Arthropoda; class Insecta; order Coleoptera; family Scarabaeidae; genus Dermolepida; species Dermolepida albohirtum. The sequence goes on along the minus strand of JAVIWB010000297.1, from coordinate 122,318 downwards.
TACTTAAACAATGTCGCACCGGGACACCATGGCAAAATCCTCGCGAAACAAATTCGGTATACTATTTGTACCGTCAAAAGGTAAGTCCAGGTGCGACACTGTTTAATTATCTGCTGCTGATGACAACTTAGTTGTCGACATCGCATATATATATCAAAAGTAAGTGATTAACAAAATAGTATAATTTTGCGCCACTCGGTCCTGACAGATAAAGTTTAATCATAATCTCACAAACAGCATCGCGCATATTCTTACAATATCAAATGAAGAAAATTATTTCCATATATACAATTATTATACGTACTATATACTATAAATAGTGTACATGAAGAATAGATGTGCAATACATAGTAAATTTTTTACATATAAACAAAACAATTTTACATAATATAATTCACAACCATTTCTTTCCTTCTGCTATATAATTTTGTAGTGTATTTTTAGAAGATGAGTCAATAATACTTTTTATTTGTATAAATTACTGCAGTATCTTCAACTACTGGTTTATCTTTAGATATAATTCCAAGAATATTTATGTATTTCTAACTACAGTATATTATTTGATGTTTTTAATGTTCTTGTAAAGTTTCAGCTAACGTACTATTAATCATTTCGCGATTTGAACATTTTTGTTGTCTTTTGGCAATATCTTGATTAATAATGAATTTGAATATAATTGAAACTAGTTGCAGGTTAAATTTATTGTTAATACAAATATCATGTTGTAAACTAAACAAGTTTTCGTTTGGATCTTGATTAAAATATTTTGTTAAGATTAGTTTTAATTGTAATCTTATTACTTTTGTTATGTTAGTAGAAATCTTTTAAGGTAAACAATAATCTACTTTAGTTCAAATAAGTATCTTGGATTGGAACATTTTCAGTTCTTCGAACCAAACTTTTTATAAATAGATTTGTCCCACAGTGAATGCTTTAAATGTTTGCCAGCTGTTTGCTACTTGAAGCTATCAATTCTCATAGAAATATTATTAGCTTAACTGTCTCCAACACTTCTAAAGTTAATTGTCCATTTGTTGCAATTATTGAAAACTTGAATATATGTGAAAACTTTCGTTTTCTTAGCTTTCTCTGGTAAAACATATATATCGATAAGTTTATTCAATATCCTTATATCATTTTCTTTATTAATTGAATATATTTTGAGATACATTTTTGGTAATTAAATTGTCTTATGTAAGTGGAGAACATATAAATATTGCATTCTTTCGCTGCTAAATGGTTTACATTCTAGTGAATACATACATACATAAAATTAGTCTGCGATCAAATTTGTTTTTCAATTATGTTTAGCTTAAAAAATCGAAGTTTATTTATATCACAGTGTAACTCTATCTTATATCTATTCAATAGTATATTTTGTTAAAATTTGAATAATTTTTCCTGAATGTGTATGTGAATATGTTTTTTGCGTTGGTCTATTGCTCTTTGATATTTCTTGTATGTAGATTGACGTTTTTGTTTTCTCCTTTTGTTTCTTACGCTGATCCGTTTTGTTGGTTTTCTTTCCTTTTATTGTGTATTTTCATGTTAAAGTGTGTGTCCTTCTTTAACCTCCATGTCTTTTATTATTATTATTATTATTAACATATGTCAAGTAAAATAATAATAATAATAATAATAATAATAATAATAATAATAATAATAATAATAATAATATTTATTCAGCTACCCAACAGAGATTATTACTCCAAAACGGGTAACAAACAAAGAAATACAAAAAAAAATTAAACAATAGTTACATTGTGAAAATGAAATATGTATCTTAAAACAAAAATATTTTTCTACAAATAGTGGTTATAGCAAATCGTACTGAAGAATGTTGAAATTCACCGCCGAATGAACCAACGGGGCCTTCAGCAAAATGATCATATAGCGGTACAACTGCTGAATTACACAATGGTTAAGTGTACTATTTTAAAGAAAGTTTTCAAGATCTATTCTGGTGATGTACTAAATCTAAAATTGGTAGTAATTCTGGATTGTCGTGATCTTGCATGTCATGTTCTTAATAGCAATAAACAGTCACGTAAAACGAATAATGATCAAATGGTACTTGATAATATCTATATTCAGGAAGTGTTTTCTACCATTGGCTTTACACCGCGTGAAAAACTTTGTTGGAGCAATATAAATTTGATAGTAATAGAACAGAAATACAGAAAGAACTCTACAAAAATGGCATATTGGATTCAATTAACTACTGTGCGAATGGCGCAACCAATTTAAAAACCAAATATGAGAGTATTCAATATGGAAAACTAATAATGTCGATAGTATTTCCCCTTCTCTAAGGATATGTTATTAAAATATCGGTGATCCTCGAACAAAATTACATTATCACTACTACAATATTTCTGAATTCGGATTTGATATTATCCTCATTGTTGAAATGTAGTTTAATAGTTCTCATAGTACCTGCGAATTTTTTCAAATTCAATTTCTTTGAATATATTGGTACTTCTGTTATTTCTGCCATAAATTCCCTAATTGAGTTTTGTTTATATAATTGTCATATAAATTCTCATGTTTCAATCTGCCGTTTTTTGATTATATTAATTTTAGCAGTTTTCGTCCTAAAGTATCGGATTGCTTATATTTTATTAATCTGTTTAATCCTGAACAATTAGACTCAGTTTTCGCCAATATTAATTCAAATATAGATGTTAAACGTAAGAATTTTTAATTGGTTCCGTTAATCACTGTATATTTACTGACCCTAGAGCATTGTGCGGCTACCACTTTTAGGTACCAGGTGATTTTGAAAACACACGTGAGGAATTTGGAAACGAATTGATAGGAAAAATTTCCTAGTCGTGGCCGAATCAATCCTACCAATTACTCAGAGAAACGGTGCTATCGTATGATAGCGTATTGGAATTTTCCCATCAATTTGATAACTGCACATGATTTAAATCGGCCACTGAAATGTATCCTTTACTAGAAGCGGTTAATTGATTTTTGTCACTTACGGAATTGTGTTCAATAGCAAAATGACGAGCTATTTGGTCTGAAGTCGGACGAAGTAAGTAATTTATATATTCTATTACATTAGTAGTAAAATATGTATTTTCCTTACAGAATATTTTCAGTTTTTCGAAGTATATTTGTTCTTAGAGCCACGACGGTGTCTGTACTATATCCTTCCCGGCACTAGATGGGGAGTTCTTTCTGCAGATGAAATTTATTCTGTACAAGGAAGCGAAGACGTTAAACAAAAAACAATTATGGACGAAGATGACGAAACCTGTGCAATTCGTGGCGACACCGTTGATTCCCGACCGCTATCAGCACTTGATACGGCTCATCGCCATAAATCAACGCTTAAATCAACAAGAAAAAGAGATTCGGAAATACTAGAATTTTTCAAAAAATGTTCGGTAAGTGGCTCATTAAATTAAGTAAATTCAGTGGCAATAGAATCAAAGTTTAAAGTACATCAGGCGTACGAACGCATCATTTCATCTTGCGATAGACAATTTTCAGCGCGAAATTTGTAATAAGTCAATTAATAAATTAATTGAATTTTATCTTAATTGTAGTCGGTTGTATATCCGGTCGCGCATATAATTGTTATTATTCGGTTGAAGAATCTACACGACAATTACTAGCATTGATCGCATTTCAACATAATTTTGATAAAACATGTATAATTTTTGAAATATACTATATAAAATATTAAATCAAAAAAGTATTCAAATACATGGTCCAAGCAATGCGTGAAAACTATTTTAGCGATATTGTGCACACCTTTTGTCTCTTTTGTAATGAAATTCGACTTTGACGCATATAAATTTGCTGCTTGCATAACTTCTGTATTAAAACCAGTAGTATTATATATGTTCATCTTATTTCATTTCCGGCACTTGCATTAACAAACTCCGGGTTTACGTCCGCTGGTGCGTTAGATTGTGCAGAATCTATACCTATATGTAATTGTGGTTGACTCTGTAAACTGCTCTGAATATTTGGATAATTGAAGAAACGATTTTTCTCCACAATAGATTCCTACTCAAATATATTATCCGTACAAGATTAACCTCCTTGTATGCATGTTCAAAGGATGCACTGGCGACAAATTATGTCAAAGCTGCAGACATATTAACATGACCTATATTTTATTTATTTATTTTTCATTTATCAGGAATGACAGACGAATGTCTTAAATTACGTAGTTTTCCGTTTTTAGGTTCATATGTATATTTGATACACGAAACATTATGTTCATTTAAATTTTACTTATCAATAATATTGTCTAAACGCGGCCATCCGGTGAACATATTATATTTATTTTCCAAAGAACTGTTGGCGTTGCTGGAATGTACGCATAATATGGTAATACCCTATTAGCACCCCAGCATCTATTTGTAAATTTATTTGAATTTACATTGGTCCTTGTCTTGTTTTCACTTTAAACTTATCATTTCGGCTTTATGGTTTAATCTTATATAGCGTTTACCGTAACTGATGTGCATAGAATTTGCTGTGCAGTCATACCTGTGTCCAAAGAGCAACGGCTACTTTTCAGTATTATCTCTACACTTCGTTTAGTGTGCTCCTAACGGCAAATTAATAAATTTTGCAGGTGATAAATAAAAAGACATCCTATCAACGGAAATATATGCTAAAGTCGTATTGACAGCGTAATAACCTTCTTTCGTTTTCAGCGGTTCGCGAGGAAATGTAGGTAATTCAAAACCCATGTTTGTATTAGGCGCCCCCTTTAAAAAGAACAGGCGAGCCAAAAGATTTGCTCATGTACAACGTTACCTGTTGATTAAATGATGTAATTTGTGATGCCCCCATATCGGGCCGCTTCCATACGATCACTTTATTCTTACACAATACCGCTGACGTCACTTGAAGTATTGGGCTGGGTCGACTACTGCATTCTGTCATGTCGCACGTCTTGCTTACTTGGTCGATTAGCACGTTGCTCTCCTGCACGTTCAGCACCGCGATCTCACAATGATTTAAATTACTTATGCATTAATATACATACTGATAAGAAAGTGTGAAGTACCAGTGGTAGTAAAATAGTTCCAAAACTCATCTATCGCTTCTTTGTCTGCATCTAAAATATCCTCGGTCATACGATTGCCTTCGTCAATGGGATCGCCACTGTCCAAACTGTTACCTGGACCGATATACTTGGGCAACACAGGCATACTAACACACATATGCGTATATTTAAAAAAGCAGCTTGTTGTGGAAAAAGCATTTCTTTCCATCCCAGCAACAACAGGAGCAGTCGTTATTGGGTGCAAAACGCAATTGCTACTGTATTATACACGGTGTGTGTTCGTATGAGTGCGTGTTTTCGTGTATAATCCAGCAACAATCACTTGTTGCACACAAGCTTATTCCCAAGATTAAGTCCCTTGGAAATTTTCCTTTTTCTCAATTTGAAAACTGACTCGGTGACAATTTCATCACTGAAATTAATGAATATCTTGAACGGAGTGATAAAGCTTTCCGAAGGAATGCAATAAGTTATGAGGAGAATACATTGAGAAAACTGAAATAATTTTTGTCAGAAAGTTAGTTTTCTTGTTAAGGCTTACTAATTACTGATATGCCCTCAAGTGTGAGACTAAACAATTTTCGGGACATTTTTGTCATGGTATATTTTAATGACATATGCTTCAATTTTATCTTCATTTGCGCCGTTTACGAAGAAAACATAATTAAGGAGAGCAGAAGGAATTTGCCATTACAATGGGTAGTATATTTGATACACGAAACATGATCATGATCAATAATAATATGACATTTTCAGTCCACGTATAAAATTAAAGAAACTGGGTGATTGATTGCCGAATTTTTTAAGAGAAAACAACAAGGATCAGTGTGTCAATATTTGTGCTTTGTTAGCTTGTCATTGTTTAGGTCATCCGTTTTTGCCCACATTATTACTGGTAACAAAAAAATGGTGTGCCTTCATGTTAACCTCAAGAACAGAGAAGAATGATTTGATGCTAATAAAAAGGTAATTCATTCATGTTGGTGTGCATCTAGTGAGACAAAGAGGGCATCGCCTATTAAGAATTTTTTCTGAGGAATATAACTATCACTGCTGAAATTTACTATCAACAACTTCGAAACAACAAGAAAAAAGACTGGGAAGACGCTCGCAATTGAACCACCAATATCGTAAAAGCGCCTATTCAAGAACTTTGTTCAGAAGGGGTCCACATTCGCCTTATTTCTTTGATCTTCCTCCATCTCTTTCTATTTGTATCAAACAACCTGTAAGGAATCTATTTAATAACAATGTCGCACTTCAAAATTATCTTGAAAAATTTTTCACTTTCAGACCATCGGATTTCTTCGGGTGTAGAAATGAAAAATTGCAAGATCGTTAGGAGAGAGTGTTATTGTTGTCTAATGGCGGCTATTGTGGTGATTATCATTATTAATTTGAGTATTTCATATTACACGACTATAATGCAGCGTTGACATATTTATGTGTATTGTGTAGATCCTATAGATAAATTAATAATATGTAGATAAATTCGGTACAGAATAAAAGTGAATATTACAAATAAACTAATTCGTTTACAAAAGTACCAAAAATCAAGAATCGAAAATAAACGACCGTTCACATAAATTACACAATGTTAATAAAATTAACCTTTGAGAACGTATAAAATTTCTCCGCTCATCGCAGTTAAACTAAACACACAATGAGTCTACACTACATTGTAAGGAGGCGGCAGCCGTAACCTTCTCCCGCAGCGCAATAAATTAGTTCTAATTGAATGTTACGATGCAGTATATCGTTGTGTGAGTCAAGAGCTGAAGTCAGAAAGAAATATTAAACCATTTCACGTGATAACTGACTTAATTAGTTCTTTATGGTTGGTCCGTTTCCATCTTTTAGATCTTATTTATGCAACCGAGAACGCCTACAACTTATTTTCTCACAAGCGTTCCCTCTTCTCCTCAAGTACTGAGGGGACTTGCCTGTGTGTATTTTCTTTGCGCGTTCACCTCACCCTCTTTTACCCGATGTCCATAAATAAATTTTGCCGTCTCAAACGAATATTACGGTTGGGCGGCACTTTGTGAGAAAATCTTTGTCGTTCCATTTATATAGAACGGCTCTGGAAGAAAATGGAGTACGTTTGCGGCAATTAGAGGTTACATAATTGACTTCTATATATTTTAGAATTTATATAAAATATTTTAGTGACATAAAATATTAATAATTATATATTCTCTACTCTTATATTTGGTTGTCAGCAAAGTCATAACGCATTTTTACAATAGATAGCGGTAATTCATTTTTGGGAAAAACAAAGTCATTCGCAGACATAGCGTAAAGATAACGCTATGTCTTATTCCAGCAGACAGATTTATTTTCATTTATGAGAGATTTAGTTGCATGCGAACAAGCTGGAGTAAGTCAGTGAGCTCGATATTTGGGTTTCTCATGAAGTCAAAATATTGCATTTGACGTTAGGTGCAAGTATTTGCGATATGCTTTTTAGAAGTGGCGAAAACAATGATTTTTTGAAGCAATTGAGACAGGTAGATTGCGTGGTATAAAAACGGTTTTAATCCCGACTTGAAGATTCGCCTCAGACGTGATCAAAAACAGATATTCACTAAAAGATGCAAATAGTTATCGACGAAAACGGGCAATATATAAAAGATGACTCTTCTTTGTAATAATAAATGACCCAGGAAATATATTTAGGTTTCTTGCTTGAAAGTCATAATGCTAAATAAACAGATTTGAACTTCAACATTAATTTGATTGTATACATATGTTTATATTACTATCAAAAGTCCACATGATTAATTGAATGTAATGACAAGACAATATGTTGCACGACTATTACTTTCAGTCATTGATGCTTCCATTCTACATATTTGTATCCGCACAAATAATTTCTTTAGAAGGTTATATTATTTTCAAAATTTTCCAATTACGAGAAACGCTGAAAAGAAATTTCCTTAAAATACGAAAGCTTTAAAAACAATTCATTTCTTTAATTCTCTTTCTTTCTATTTAGGCTAAACAAGCAAAATTTAAAAAATAGCAATTACATGTATGCAAATTAAAAAATGTTACATATAAAACAATTATTTAAAAATAAAATATTTGTCAGTAATTCAAACACACGTAATGTAGGTAAACTCTAATTGTAGCCAAAGTATATTGTCACTATAAGTAAATGTAATACTAAAACAAATATATTGTACTAACGAAGAGGTAAAGATGCTTTTTTTATTTGCCACTCTGACACATTTTTGTTATTATTAAAAAAATCTAAAATTTTCATTTTTTCTAATACACTTTACATAAATGGATTTGTTTACATAAATATCTAATTGTACGAGAAAAAACAGCTCCTTTGTTATTATTAGTATTAGCTTTTTCTCTTTGTAAAAATGATTAGATTTCTACTCTAGTTCTGACTTTTATTTTTATATCATATATTTGGCCATATCACATAAGATTTTTCTGATCTAGAGAAGCTACTACTTGCAAACAGCATGTCAGTTCTTTAGTTATCCGGTGTCATTTCCTTTCGACCACCTATATTATTCGGAACAGTTAAAAACGAGCAGCTATCTCATTCGAAACAGTTAAAAAACAATAACGATAGCAGTAATTGAAATGTTCTGCTTATTGTACTATCAATTATTGTACCTAGCTACTAGATGCTCGTCATTTTTTGTACTGTCAGGCTTAAGTGAACAGTGTGCCACCCGGTTAGACAATTAATCAGGCATTCTATTTGGAGGTTCTGAGAAGACTGCGTAAGAGTGTGCGAGAAGAAAGGCCCTATTTGTGGCAGACGGGAGATTGTTTTGCTACCATGACAATGCACCTGCTCACACAGCCTTCTCAGTTCTTTGCTCCACACCCCCTACTCACCTAATCTTGTCCCGCGCGACTTTAGAGTCAAACAATGTTTCCAAAAATGGAATTATCGATTAGACAAGAGTATAAAGTTAAATGGAGAATATATTGAAGGCGTTAAGGTTGTTTTGTAAAATAAATAAAATACAGGTTCTTATAGAGAAATTTCGGTTAGTTTTGGGTACCACTTTGTTTTAAAACACAAAAGTCGTGCATGGTGGAATCAATCACCTACTTTTACAGCAAATGCAAACGTATCAGCACTATATATCTGCCGTAGACAAATCTTTGCAACAATAAGATTTCACGATAACATTATTAGATTATGCAAACTCCTGAAGCCGAAATGAGAAATGGATTAAGACAAGTCTACCTAAAATGTATTTTGTGAAACTCTACTAAGTGTTTTAACTTTAATTATATTTATTAATTAAAACGTTTTCATCACAAGCTCACAGTAAAATCAATATTAAGTCAATATATTAAATTGTAAGTTGTTTAAAAGGAATGACGAGAAGATTTTTGTAATTCCAAAGCAAAAGAAATACTGAACTTTTACATAATTACTAAGAGCACAAATCAAAATAAACCAAAATATTTTCTGTTAGACCAAGATCTCAAAAAAGTAATCAGAAGGAACAAAACTTTTAATACGTTGGGAATTGCAAAAACAATCTACACATGTAAATTATAATGATTTTAAAAATGATGGGAACATTTCAGTTATTTCTTTTCAATACATTTATTAGTAAATGTATTGAAGGTTTTAAATTTATAAATTTAGGGTGGCAATTGTAATAAACTATCAGGAAAATAATTGCGCAGCAAGTAGTGTTGAAGTAGTCGGAATTCAATTCTCGTTCATACAAAGTTACTGAATATCAAAATCATGGATTTTCAATTTTACCATTGCAAGTACATCGGTTATAATATTCTCCATCACATGAATCAAAATTATACCATAGGTACTAAGAACGACGACAAAATTAAATTTTGCATATTTAAATTAATATCTTTCCTACCTTAAATAATAAACGATGACATACGATCCAATCATATGAATATGTAATATAGAATAATAATATTAATTTAAAATACATTGCTATAATTCTTCTACTGGTCGCTGTTTATTATAGATTGCATGGTAATTATTTAAGCCATATAATAATTTAAAAAAAATTAAACTTTAAATGTCATCTCTAGTAGACAAATTGAGTACAGTTTATTAAAATCTGATATTTTATGCCTTTTTGTACAAATATACCGAGTTCGGAAACTAACATTTTCAATTGAGAAAGATGACTAAAATTTTGAATAAATTGATTTAATTATATACGAAAATTGTTGGAACCACCAGCTATTAACAATGGAACAAAATGAAACAAAAAGCACTTTGCTGTTTGGTGGTACTATTATTTCTCAACATAATCCCCTAGTACCTCAGTACATTTGTACAAGTGATGATCTAAAACTTCTATGCCAAAATTCTCTTAGTTAAAATAAGTATTCACAGTAGCGTTAATATTATTATTCCTTTTAATTTCTGACCTGCAAGGTAATTTTTGAACATAGAAAAAAGTCATAGCCGACAGTGCTAAATCGGACAAATGAAGCAGATGCGGAAAAAAATCGAAGCCTAATTCGTTAATTTTTGTTATATCAATAACACTTGTGTGGGACCGTGTATTTTCTTGTTGGAAAACTATTTGTTTCTTGGTTAAACGAAAAACACTTTTTGCCTTAATTTACCCATTTCGTTTTTCTCACACTAATTATGAATTTACTTTTTGGATGTTTCCGTTTTCTTATATCTTACCTCTATTAATCAATAACAAAAAACACTTCTTTACAACCATTTGGAGTGTATGTAGTTGCTACATTCGCAAGTGCCACTTTTTTTCTTTCTCTCCTTCCCGCTATTTCCATTAAAAACTTCTTACCCTGTGTGGGATAGTCACAGATAAAAAAACTTGAAAAAACTTTTTGCAACCTCTAATTATATTTTAAATTATCAACAGAACAGAAAAATAATTAACGAATTTCAACAAAGCGTTAGTCATTGTATCTGTTATACATTATAAAATCTTTTAAAATTTCAAATCGATTAATATGCATAATATTTTTAGTAATTCTTTAAATATTTCAATGATTCAATGACTTCAATTATTTAATATAGTTGTCTAAAAACTCTTAAATATTAAAAATTTTATATTAAAATTTCAGAAGTACAAGTTCTAATATCTCACTTTTATCTCTGGTAGATTAAAAGGGAATTAATGTGACATGTTTCATTTTATTTATTCCGTTTTAATTGGGTCTATCTCTTGATGTTTGGCCATTAAATTGCCATTAACTATGCATGACCTAAGGGAACGAACTCGTCTGCCGCCTCTTTTTAATAAACCTTCGTTTATTTATTTTACTTTTGCTGATGATCGTTCATGTTTTGATTTGGTTGAATAGCTTATTTGTAAGTAAAGGTAAATCAAATGAAAATCATAGAATAGTAATGGACAAATGGGAAGAAATAAAAATGAGAATAGTCAGTGTTTTCGAAGTAGGATTTGACGAAGCATCTAACACATAGTGTTTCATTTAAGTTGATTATTGAAATTTGAAATTATGTGAAGTGTGTACACTATTTAACTACTTTCATAAAAAAATGAAATAAATCAGGAACTATTATAGTTGAAGTATGTATGTTTTCATAAAGGATCTCAAGATATTCAAATAATCTACAGCTTCATTTACAACACAGAAGTCAATACAATAATATTTTATGGAGATTTTATTCATACTTAAATTAGAAATAGAACTATTGAAAAATTACAGAAAGTATATATACACTTATATGTACTGTGGTATTTGAGTAAAAATGAGGTAAATATGTGAAATAATCGAGTGAAATCTACCTTATGAGAAACTCACTCCTTCCAGGACTATATAAAATGATAGAGGCTCTTTTAAAACATTTTGGAAACTTGAAAATGGTTTATACTATTTATTTAAGAAAAAACACATTATTGAATAAATATCTACATCAAGAAAAAATATATACAAAAAATTATTGCATTACACACAATTTGGATTATAATTAAAAACTCGAGGTTCAAAATACGAAGATTGTTTTTTAAATAAGATCCGTTTATGGGAGTTGTAGACGTTTATAGTATTTAAGAAAATGGATTCGTCCGCAGTCACTGAAATAAGGTCTGTAATTCGATTCCTGAGTGCAAGAAGTTTTGCGAAAGCGGAAATTCAGTCAGATTTATGAAATGTACGGTGACAATGCTATGTGTGATAGTAACTTTCCAAAGCACGTGAGAAGGACGGACGGGTTAATATGCTCGATAAGCCATCTCCAGATTTAGTTCGTGATGTTGACAACAAAATTGAGATCCGTTTATGGGAGTTGTAGACGTTCATAGTATTTAAGAAAATGGATTCGTCCGCAGTCACTGAAATAAGGTCTGTAATTCGATTCCTGAGTGCAAGAAATTTTGCGAAAGCGGAAATTCAGTCAGATTTATGAAATGTACGGTGACAATGCTATGAGTGATAGTAACTTTCCAAAGCACGTGAGAAGGACGGACGGGTTAATATGCTCGATAAGCCATCTCCAGATTTAGTTCGTGATGTGGACAACAAAATTGAGAAAATTAACTGTACAAAACTGATCTTGAAACTGGTTGATTTCAAGGTCAGTTTAGTACACCATTGTTTTGGAGAAACTCAAATATCGTAACTGCATTATAGGTGACTTCTAAGACTGCTTTCTGACAATCACAAAACAATAAGATTAGACTGTGTTTTAACGATTTTGATTCCAAACGATGAGCAAGGACATGAATTTTTAGACCACATCGTAGAGGAGGTAAGACTTGGGTGCCTGAATTCAAACGACAATCAATGGAACTACACTTCATCGCCAATCTGAGTGAACATCAAACAGACAATTTCAACACGAAAGTTCATGACAAAGTGAATTCGTTGTGAATTTTATGGCGAAAGACGGCAATAGATGCTGATACATGGTCACGTGTTCCCGCACAAACGAGGTCTAATCAGGTTTTTGGATAGAAACAACTGGACCATCCACCTTACAGTCCAGACACTGCAATCATTTATTTTCACCTCTCTCGGTATTTAAGGGAGTTTCTTTGTGATCAATGGTACAACGACGACGAAGTGAAAACTACAGTCATGCATTGCGCTTCTTCATAGACGGCAGATCTCTTTGACATCGGAAACAAAAAACTTGTTGAACGCTATGGCAAATGCCTGAATAGGAATGTAAATTACGTAGAAAAGAAGATAAAAGTGCGTGGTACATGGAAATAAATACAATAATTAGAGTACTTTTTTGGTATTAAAAACGAAGATATTTAAAACTAATCCTTGTACGATTGTTAAAATGCATTCAAATATTATTAATACCTTTTCGAAGCATACGTTTTCAAGAATTTCTTTTGGTTTTTTTTATACATACCGACACAAAAATATGAAATAAAGTACCTTTATCCAAAATTAAAGATTTGACTGTATTTTTAAGCTATGTCTAATAAACTATAAGAGTAACGAAAATCTATTTTCATCCGGGATCTTGCAGGGTGGATTATAAAATATTTAATGTTGACTACTTTCCCCAAAATCAATTATAATTCTTTATATACTTTATTTTGTTTTTAGTCAATTTTTCTATTAATTTTATATGCTTTCAGTATGTCATCTTATATTCCCATATATGCAGCGTAATAACATTTCATTGATCAATTTTTTTCTTTTATCGACCTTTATGCATTTTGTATGTGTCTTTTAAAATTATACAGTTTTACAAAACTTAAATTTTATGGACAGAAATATTTAATTTTTAAGTATTTACATTTTGCAATCTTATTTTTATAAACATGAGTTATGTACATCAACACATACACAGATTTTCAGTACATGTACCATGGATATTATTACATTCCCATTATCATAAAAAATACTTAATTTAAAATATGAAATTTATAACAATATGCGGAAAGTAATGTGTAAAAACAAATCATCGAAATTCCTGGAATTAAATGCATTACATTCAAAAATATAAAATGTGTACCACAACACTAGTTATTCGAAAGTATGACTAATGATGTTGATTTATATTGTTTTAGACAAAATTTACGCGGGTTTCAGGTGCGACATTGTTTAATCTCAATGAAATGGATCTTTTCTCTAGAAAACTGTTTTAATAGTAATTTATTTATTAGACATACAAGTCATTTAGGTTCAAAGCAATTATTTATTGTAAATAACTGAAGCCAATATGCCGTTATACTAGTGATTGCTTAATTGTTAACAAAAGAAACTTATTTTAACTCTTCAAATATATGGTGGAATTCAAATTCAGATTTTTGTTTAAACAGAAATTATTATTTTAAATTTACATATATAAAGAAAGAAGCGCATATTATCCCCTTTATTATTAAAATTACTTGAAATTCTATGAATTTTATTTTATTGGCACCGATAAAAACTTTCTAATATCATACATAAAAAATATTCTGCTAACATTTTAGAGAAACGCAAATGTAACTAACCTAGTTCAAACAAGTGTAGCGAATCAATATTTCAAAGAGAAATTATTGCTTCGCGTTTACCTATTGTTAGACTTTTATGGCTTCATTCGTAGGTATTTATGATGTTATATATTACCAATTCTTGTTTTTGACTTAAGTATATACTTAGGGAACAAGAGTGTATTCTTAAGTTTTTCAACTACAGATAAGGATTCTCTTTCTGACACTTTCTTCAACACTAAAATAAATACGAATGAAACATGCAATCACTTCAGGCACAACATCGAAATATCGATGAGTATAACTACTATACTACTCGTGTTACCATTTAATAATAGGTAATAAATGAAATACAAACGTGTATACCAAATGAATTACCTGAACATTATGGATTTAACGAAAATTATTACATGACTGAAAATTTGATAACTTTTGACAAACTGTAAAATAGTATACCTACACTCTAAAAATAAATTTGCTTCAGAAGAAAACCCCATTAAAATGTAACTAATTGATATTTATCTCAACGTCAATATAACTAATTAATTTGTACAAAAAAAGAACTTTTTTATTGTGTGTAATATTGGCTTGCTAACAATTAGTTTTTTATATATTTCAGTAAACGCAGATACAACAAACTCTTTTCCATCTTAGAGTATGTAGTAATTAAATTAAACTACCCTTCAACACACCCTAGCGTTTTAACGAAATAAAATCCAAATACACGACATTTAAAACGTATTTTACACATGCCAGTAAACATTTGAATACATAAAGGGTGCTTCGGTTTTCTTAAAGAATAAATATAACACATCGTTTGCATTCACTTTCAAAAACTTTTTATTGGTAATTGAAGTATCAGTTATGACATTTATATACGAAAAATAATATCTGCCAAATGGCCTTCTCTTGCAGCTCCACAGATGTCCGCTCTTTTGTTAAAATTTTCAATGACATTTGACATTATTGAGGCTCTATCTCACCAATGACACAAATAATTTCATCTTTCAAAGAAGGAATTGATTGTGGATTGTTTTTATAAACCTAACTTTTCACATAACACCAAAGAAAATAGTCTACGGTGCCAAATCATATGATCTTTGTGGCCAATTAACAACACCGTTTCTTGAGATTACACGTCCAGGAAATTTTTCTCTCAATAATTCAATTGATTTGTGTGTAAAGTGAGGTGTAGCGCCCTTCTGTTGAAACCACATATCCTCTAGATCAATATTCATTGATTCAGGTAACAAAAATTCGGTTATCATCCGACAATATCAATCACCATTGACAATTACACCTTCACCAGTAGTATTTTCAAAGAAGTAAGGCGAAATTACGACCATAATGCATACCAAACAGTAACTCGTTTAGGATGTATAGGTTTCTCATGAATAATTCGTGTATTTTCCTCACCCCAGATACGGCAATTTTGTTTATGAACCTAGCCACCAAGTTCAAAATAGGCCTCATCCGAAAACGTTATTTCTTGAAAAAGATCAGCTGGTTGTACATTGATGAAATTGACAAATGAACGACATTTTAAATGATCTAATAACTTCAGTTTCTGTGTTATTTGAACCTTATATGCCTTCAGAGCTAAATCTTTGTGTAAAATACGCCATGCTGTTGATCCACTAAGTCCAAGTTGTTGTGAACGTCGTCTAATGAACATTTCAAGATCTTCAGCAACACTTTCACAAACCAAACCAACATTTTCTTGTGAACGACCATTATGACTGTATTTTTCACTTTTTTGATCGTCCACGGAACTGGTCTCTTGAAATTTTTTAATAATTCGTCCAATAGTGCTTTCAGACGGACGATTATGTAAACCATAAAATTCACGTTAGTTTCTAAAAACTCTTTTCACAGAACGCTGATTTTCATAAAATAGTTCAACAATTTGAACGCGTTGTTGTACCGTGTACGAAGCCATTTTTATAAATGTCATACATCACATACCCACAAATTAAGTGCGCCATCTGTATTTTATTTATTCTTAAAAAAACGCGCAATTTGAAACACCCTTTGTTAACCACTGCCAGTTTCAATATTCGGTTAAACCTCTCTTAGCTTGACTGCTCGCTTTAATTCGTTTCGGTATGGTGTCGATACAGGCGTTTACCATGTCCTCCTACTTTCTATTTCCTTTTGAGGCTTGTTTTCTTTTAAAACGCTTGCATTGGGCTTTGGAAACGACTAAATAATGAATTTAGAAGTACTTCAAAAATTATCGATTGGATTGAGGAATTTCTAGAAGAGCAATACTAGTATACCGAAATCGTGAAAAGCATTCTAGACAGATAGTACTGTATGGTACGAAGCCCCATCTTGCAAGACGAGGCTTCCTCTGCATCTAGCGAAGTAATAAGGAGCACCAGGGCAGTTTTTATTAATACTAGTTCATCGCCCTTTCGACAAAGTACAGAGGTTCTGTTCTAATTACAAAAATATATTTCCATACCATCACAGTGAGGAAATATTTACCATTTTGTGCTACACATCCCTTTCTATAACGCTCTAAAGGTGTTCGTTTCACGAACTTGATTGATTCTGTAACCGCTTCGAGTCATAATTCGTTACTGAATATGATGTGAGATTGAAATAACATATTATATATATTAGAAAATATTTTTAAAATATTTGTGATCTAGGTCTATACAAAGATCTCTCTCCATTCTACGATAGTAAAATGTTGATGCACCTTGTCCCATTGTAGATGCTTTTTCTTCATTATTTCGGTTAAACGCGATTTTTTAGCAGGTCAGTGACATTCTACTACAGCAGCGCACAATCGAGTTTGCAAGGTTCGCCCTAATACCTTTATATTAAAACACTGCAGAATATGTAACGATGGAAGCTTGCCTATTTTGCAAAAAAAACATTAATTAATTTCTATCCTCCCTTTTGGTGGTCTTACGTGTTCGGTGACAATGTTGTCGACCGCTTGACATTGAGAGATAATTTTCTTTGGTATGTATTGCAATTCTTGCTACTGTTTTGCGTGAAACCTGAAATTTGGCTTGAAAATACAAACCAGGTCCTAATAATTTTTTTAATGTTTTCAATATCTTTCGTCTTGCACATGGGGTTTAAAAGTTCGTTATAAAAATGTATATAAGTATAAAAGCAATAAATTCTTTATCACAAATACACTCTTCGAGGGTTCTAATAATTCTGAAAAAATTTTACTTGTATAAATACTTTATACTACCCCTTCAACTACAATTTGGTAAGCGGTAAGGGATTAGCGTTCTTCATACTATGAACGAAATAAATAAATATACGTATATTGTTGGCTAATAATCTGTGCATTTAAGAAATGTGTAGTTTATCTTTCCGAGGTATGTGCTTTTTTTGATCTATTGTTAAAAGCTAAAAGCAAAAATTAATTTATTAGACTATTTCAACCATGTTAAATTTTACTTGTCTAAACATGCTTTGTGCAGTTATTAGTTTAAATAAACTTGTTTTTCCGCAATTATGATAATACACAGCATTCGTCTTATGTTAACTATCACTATCTTTTAGTATTGCACGTATAGAGCAAATTTCAGCTCATAGTTTATTTTTATATCGAAAAAACTATTTTACATGATACAGGCTGAACGCATATGCCGCTCAATTCACTAATTTCTTTGATACAATTGTCGTTATGGATCGGCCAGTGTATTCTTTGTTTATTTATTTGTTTTTTTTGCAGATCCTGTTATGTCGTACACTCATTTCTTCCTGTTCTAGATCTCTCTTTAGCAATTGTTTATTTCTATTTTTTGTATATCTTTTGCTACTTAGGTCACTCACCTAGTTTTGGTATTCCCTTTGGTTTCTAGTACTTCCTAATTTGTTATTTTTTATCGGGTTTTTCATAAACTTAATATCTTCTTAGTCAGTAATTTCTCTGATCTCATAATTCATATGTAGTTTGTTTTCTTCGATACCATAATTTCCTTTATGACTATCCTCGGTTAGCCTTAATTTTCTTCGTCTTTTTCCATGAGGTATATTGTTTCAACTACGTATGTTATTATTAGTTGTAAGCCGCTCCGTATATTTTCATTTTACTGGTCTGTTGAGGTTTCGGTCTTTCAGCAAACTAAAATTTCACCAGTACATCCTATTTCCATTTTTAATTCTTTTGCTAATTTCCGCATTTCTATCACTATTGCCAGCTATCTGTTTTTCGTGTGCTTTGGTAATATTTCGTTTTTTCTTGGTTTATATTTAGACCTATAATGTCGGGTTCCCTTGTCAGACATAGTTTTTCTTTCTACGTCATCATATTCCTTCCTATCAGCACGATGTTGTCTGCGCAACCAATAACTTATGTTGATATTTATGTTAGCATTTTTTCTCGGCCTGTCCTTAATTATTATATTATTAAAAATATTAAATAATGGTGCTGACAAACTATCTCCTCATCTCACGCCTGACCCAATGTTAATCTTTTCTGTATTGCTCTCCGATGTTGTAGAATACTACATTGCCTTTTCGTCAATTTGTTTAGTTTTGCAAATATATCCACGTTTTTCATATTTTTGATTCGTTGGTTACTGTTTTCACTATTAAAGGCTTGCTAGAAATATTTGGCATACTCCTGTTTATTAAGTATATTCTTATAGGTTAGTTTTTTATTATCTTCTATTATTGCGATACACTTAACAGGCGATTAATAATCAAAAAATGTGTATCCGTCAATTATTTTTTATTATATTTTTGTTCTGATCTATAATTTAAATTAATCCACATAATAAATCACTGAGTAAAAATTTAAGATACATCAAGTCTATGTCCATTAAGAGGTCCCTTGTGTGTTGTCATATCATATATCATATATACTTTTCAGAATTAACACTAGATATTTATGTATTTAAATAAATATTAATTTATTGTCATATCCTTATCACTCGTACGCGAAATTTTTTATTAATTATAGTTTCTCGACTACTGCTTAATTTTCTCATCTTCCTTTTAAAATCTGTGACACATACATATATATATATATATATATATATATATTGTATATATATATATATATATATACGAGTATACTACACACAGAATAGAGAATATTTAAGATATTGTCCTTGTTGCAAAACAACCAAAATGAAAATATACAGTGCGGAATATACATATATATATATATATATATATATATATATATATATATATATATATATATATATATTCCGCACTGTATATTTTCATATATATATATATATATATATATATATATATATATATTCAGGGTTTGAACCGTGTTCTTTGATTATGAGACAGTTATTTCCCTACATCCTGGAGCGAGTGTTGATCTGAAGCGCGATCCTTTGGAGGTTCTGCATGCTGAGGCAGCAAGGACGCAATGTAGCTATTTGCTGTTGGAGCGTTTAGTATTCTGTCCGCATGATCCTGCTTAGGTTTATTACAATTTATTCTCATATTTTAAAGATATGAACTCAAAATAGATGGAAGGTATTGTTCGGACTATTAGAACAAATGAGCTCGCTTATAAATTGTATTTTTAGCACATCCTTATATTTTCGAAATCTACACATTTTGTTTCTTGTAATGAAGTATATTATTAAGCGCTAATGATGAGTTGGAATCTCGTTTTGTATAGCTAATTCGTGTTTTATATTACTAATGCCAATTCTCCTGTTCGACTGATCTATGTAAAATTGTTCGCAACCCCATATGAAATTTCGTGTACTCCTCGATCCTCCAGCAGTATTGTGTCTTTGTGTCTCTTCTTTTCAGTAATAAATAGCGTGTTA
Organism: Dermolepida albohirtum; assembly: GCA_031893035.1. Taxonomy (NCBI): domain Eukaryota; kingdom Metazoa; phylum Arthropoda; class Insecta; order Coleoptera; family Scarabaeidae; genus Dermolepida; species Dermolepida albohirtum. The sequence goes on along the minus strand of JAVIWB010000297.1, from coordinate 102,087 downwards.
ACGTTATGTTTATCGAATACTTCACTGATACGGGGAAGAATCCAGAAATTAAGACTTTTCATATAAATATGACATTCTCACATTCTTCGTTTTTTGATATGGACCAAAGATTCTGCTAATGTGATGTATAAAATGTGAGCAAAAAAAAATTCAGAAGCATTGTAGTTTCTATATTCAAAATAATTAAATTAAAAAATTTCTTTTTGAGAAAGTTACTAATAATTTTTGTAGTAAGACAAAATGGTCAATAAAAGTTATTTGGGAATTTATTGGAGATACCTCGACGGTCACAGATCATTAGAAAGTCATCAAAAGCTTGCTATTAGTAATAAGGGATTTATGTTCATAATTTCTATGCTAATATATAAATTAATGTTGGTACTTTCCAAGATTTCAAGAATTTGTGCTGCCGAAATTGTGAAACCTATTTATTCTATAGTTTCTAAAAGTAAGAAATATTCGTTTATTTACTCATCGGTTAACGTCATTAATATTGTCGTGCATAGAAGGCAAACTGCAAAACAGTTTCAGTTTCAAATATGAATGTGAGCATATTATAATTGTACACGTTCATTGGACGTTCTGATGATATTTAACGTCCCGCGTAATCCATTGCTACACTGGATACTTCTGTATTCAATTTGAATTAAAGAGAGCCTTCATGTGATTGTAAATAATTAAACTTCTCTCCCTGTTTTATGTGCAATTGAATAATTAACTTCATGCGCACCTATTAATTGAAAGAACGTGTAGACATTTCGTGAAACCTATAAATCGGCATTCGAAATACTGAAATCATTTGAATTTAGCAATTTCTATTTTCATACAGTTTAAATTATGGTATTAATTTAGAGGCTTTGCTCTAATTGTTTCTAAAAGAAAATAAATTATACATAAAAACACAAATACAAACACATACATGCACGAGCAACAAATAAAATTATCTCAGACAGAAATAGAGTACATTAGGAATTAATTTGGTTTCTAATATTAAATTAAATTACTTTATTCATAGTCTTTCAATGGATTATGTTACATAAATGATAAAAGCTTTTAAATTTGACTTTTCGTCTACGGAAAACTTATTGCTCATAATATTGTATACATACATGTGACGTTATGTAGAAAATTTTAATCTAGAAACTTTTACCATAGTGCAATTTATAGAACACTAGAAAGATTCGAAATCAATGTCTTCCTGGTCTACTAACAAAGGCGCATTTCCGAATACACTGAGATCACAGATTAGAGCCCCGTGCGGAGAACAAAAATTTCTTTAAAAATTCATCAGTCATTCAAATATCAAACGATTTACATAATTCATTATATGGCACATTAGAAGGATTCGATTCACTGATTTCTGGTCTAATGACGATGACGCCTGGAGAGAATGGGATCGGCGATTTGAGGCCCACCCGGAGAACAGAAATTTTTTCAAAAATTTGACGCTTCCAAAAACATTATACTCTTCTTCCACTGTGATTGTTGAAATTCATGTTGAAAATCTTTTACCGGGTCTAGGTTTGCAGCTCATTCCCATGGATATTAATTTTTCATTTATTAAATAATTATGTAGTAACTTTCGAGATTGCAGATCTGATGATCGGTCTCCTGAATTAGTAAGAATAGAAATTTTTTATAAATGCATATTCAGGATATGTTTCAATAATATTAAGCAAGTCATAAGATAAATTTACAAGTAAAATAAAATCAATAATTGCTTTTCAATATAAATATTGCTAAAGATACCATCTTTGACTGATAATTTGTTTAATGGTATCTGCTTCTGGGTTTCCGGGCTGGAACCGCGCCACTAGTATATCTGCCATGGGACGTCTTCAGGGCTGAACTACTGCACTGAAACAGTTTCAGTGCAGTAGTTCAGCCCTGAAGATGTCCCATGCAAATGGGTACGAAACGTCGGCAGATATACTAGTGACGCGGTCCCAGCCCGGAAACCCAGAAGCAGATAGCATGGACCACGACCGCGGAAGTCTACGTACCAAATTGTTTAATGGTGTTTTTAAAATTTACTCAATACATTTCTGCATATAATAATAGTTTATGGAAACGAAGTATTTCGTAATCACTGCAACTGCATCAGGAAACACTTTAAATTGCTTTGAGCCAAATTGTAAAGAATAGATCAAAACTTCATTTGTCCAATACGGAAGCGGACCATAAAAATAAATATGTTTTACTATTTAAAGAATAACCATGACTTCCTATGGTATCAAAATCAAGTAATAAAACGTATACTGAACGTAGAACTATTTAAAAATATAATTATTATATTGAAACAGGGATCGAATAGTCAAAAACAGTGGTTATGACCAAATTACTTTTTAAATAATCGTCTATTAAATTTGACAAATATTGAATACAACTACTAAAAGAATAGTATAGCATAAAATTTCTTAAAATATGAAATAACCGTTTATTGTTTCAAATGCGTCTTTGCAAGATAACGATGATTATCAAGAAAGCCCTCTTTTACAAGTTTATTTTATGCCTCGTTCATAATCTATGACCATTGCTGTGCACAAATTTCGTATGCGTATTAAATTTAAATAATTTCAAATTCTTACTAGCTTTCGCTTGCGTGATTCATGAATGTACGTTATATTGAATTTATTTTTATTTTTGTCATGTGCTGATAATTTTTTATCTACTCTTAATAAACCTCTTAATTGAATAGCGTTTTACTTTTTGTTAGGGTCAATATTTATTCTTCTAAAAGGACATGGTACGCCATCTATACTATACAATCATATACCGATAGATATGATTCATTTTGTCGATCTATCTTTAATTACTTTAGAGGTTTCGAATATTGAATAAAGTTTTTTTTAATATTCTAAGCCATTTGTAGATAATGTCTTCAATAGTGACATTATTTACCTTCTTTTGTAAACCTACATTGATCGTAAGTGATGGGTAAAAACTAGTGTAGAAATTGGACGTTTGATTAAGCGTTGTTTTAAATAAAGAAATTTATTCTCTTACGACTGCATGTCGGACCAAATACACCCCAATCGAATATATTTATCAATTTGTGAGATACATAAAATTCCACCTGTATATGTTATTGGTATAAACGTTTTAATTGTTCTTTTGTACACTTCAAGCCCTCTCGTGTCCGTCCACTCTAGTTCGTATCAATACGACCCATTTTAATTTATTTTTTATGGATCCCATTTAAATTTTAATTTGGTTTAATAGAATTTAATTAATCAAATCATGTAATTGTCATTATCTGGCCATAGTTTTAGCAATAACCTTCCTGTCCTGCCCGTTATTATAAAAGAAATGGCCCATTCTCTTTCACTCTCTTCTACAATACATTCGATTTCAAAGAGAAAACAACTTTTTGCTATTACGCTAATCAGACTTATTTTGTGGAAAGAGTTAATTACTTTCCTATCAACCATGGTTGGATTTGAATAAGCATAAGCAGATTACGAACTTTCAACCATGCCAAAGATTAGTTAGAATCGGTTGGTAAAAAAAACTCCACTGCACGTGGTGTATAAAAATTTAAAATTGAATTTGTATTGTGAGATTTTATTGAAGAGACGTTTTTGAATATTGATATTGCCTTCGACGTCATTTCGAGGTTCATATGCTTAACCTTTGTATTTCATAGTGACTTAATTTCTTTTGTTTTTTCTTTTTACTTTAACTTCAGGGTTTTTCCTCTGAATACTCTTATTTGTTATAAATTAAATATACGGACGCAGTAAAGGTGCATGTGAAATCCTACACCCATCAAACTAAGAAGGAGAGCTTATCCAACACGCTCAAGGGTTAACGAGGACATTTGGCCGATCCATTAAGGTTTATTAAAGCACTATTATTTGGGATAAAGACTTTCCTACAACATTTCTTTTCATATATATACATATTAATTTGTTTTGTTTAATTAATTCTAAAGACCGAGGCAAGAGCAAGTATTTGTTACCATATTACTTAGTTCGAGGTCATTTAAGATTGTACAAGCTCGAAGTAGAAATATCTGAGCCCAGTAAAAATTTATTAAAGCCGGATAACTTAACAGAAAGAATTTATGTAACAGTTAGTTCAGGAAACTGTAGAATTAATATTTGTACTTAAGTTCTTTTTCAATACACGAGCTAGTAATTTAGAAAGTACCTTCATCAATTTCTTAGCTTTGGCTGTGTATGTTTTTTTAATAAATAAATAAACTAAGGGCTCGTTGCCTGGTTAATAATTAAGTGTTCATTTTGCTTGATGAAAAACTGTTAGTTAACCCTAAGCTAACTCTTATATTTTTTTTATTTCTGTTAATTCATTTAACGGAGTGTAACTAAGTAGTTCAGAGTTCAAAGTACATATTTAGTATTCCATTGACAACTAAACTTCATTATGTTGTAAAATTTATTTCAATTATTTTGTTTGTCTGCTCTATTACTGTTGTTATTTGGTTGTATTTATGGATACATGTATAGTATAATTTCGTGTGCGTACCAACTATACGTATAGAAGGGGAAAAGAAATTGACTTATAATTAACTCGGTTCTAATTATTTAGTTTAGATACCTATTAGTTATCAATTATCAAACTCTATACTTTGTCAATTAGAACCTTGATCACTCAATAAATCTGCAAAGAGCTTAGCTATCTTTTTTTTTTGCACAAGGACCCTTGTCATCAGGGATATTAATCAACAGGACTGAACTACTGCACTGAAACACACAGCACAGTTTCAGTGCAGTAGTATGGGACATCTTCAGGGCTGAAGATGTCCCATACAAATGACTACGAAACGTCGGCAGATATACAAGGGACGCGGTTCCAGCCCGGAAACCCAGAAGCAGATAGCATGGACTACGACCACGGAAGTCTACGTATCAGATTATACTTTAATATTTCCTTTCTAAATTTTACTATAAGGCTTTGATTTCTGTAAAAAATAGGGGTTTTGAAAAATTGCACGAAATAACTAAGTACCTATATGGCAGATATCTTGTTTGTTTACTTTAAGTTTTCCTTTATTTTGCTTGATTTACTTGATTTTCTCGATTAAAATAGTATATTTTAAATTTCATTAGTTGTTAGATTCTACGACTTTAGGAATATGATAATGACATACTATTATTATATTCATTTTATAACAATTACGAATATTTATTTATATCCCAGACTAATGTATGACTTAATTCTATTGAATAAAAAAACTTTCAAATATATACCTTTAAAATTATCTTTAATTAAGAGTACTATTGTCTTTAACAGTAAATACTTAGGCTTAATTTACCTTTCAAAGTGCTACATAACCAAATTTATACATTTTATATGTATTTTACTTCCGATGTTCAATGTTTCATATGCGAGGTTCTTCGAAAAATATTAAAAAATGTTTATATTTTTTTAGTGAACTAATAATTATATTTCTTTATATATATATATATATATATATATATATATAACTATATATATATATATATATATAACTATATATATATATATACACTATTCATATATTTGGGCATTTTATAAAATTATATAGCTAGGAAATTCATTCTTGTAATATTGGATAGGTATAAGGAAAGTATTAAATCTATAGAAACGCTGCATAAGTAACATTATGTATTACTTTATTACCTGCAATAAACCAAAATTTGTTATACTACCTGGGGATAATAAAAGTTTCTCCAAGTTCTTGTAATTGTCTTTCTGTGAAGGATATAAGGATAAGTTTAGTAATGATGTTTTATACCTATTTCATGTTATATTTTTGAAATTGCCCTCAGTTACGTTTCTGTATTCGTTGTGAGATATTCCTGTGCTAGTAGTGTTGTTAAGATCGTTAAATATGCCAAAAAGAAAAGAGATGGACATTGAAACGCGTTCTCTTATAATTGCGCACCATCAAGATGGCAAAAGCAACCGGCAAATTGCGAAACAATTAAAATTAAATAATACTTCCGTAGACTATGTCGTCAAAAAATACCGAGAAAGTGGCAGTGTTCTCAATAAATCACGGAGTGGGAGATATAACTTCTGCTGAGGATCGTGCAATAGTGATCACAAGCAAAAGAAATCGACGGAAAACAGCCCCAGAAATCGCTGCAGAAATCAATGCAGAGCGTCCAAAGTCAATAAGCGTAACAACGATCAAACGTCGCTTGTACAAAGCAGGTTTGTACGGACGAATTGCAATGAAAAAACCGTTATTGCGCAAACAGAATAAGCGGAAACGCTTAAACTGGGCTCGTGAACACCAACATTGGACAGTTGAACAGTGGAGTAAAGTCTTGTGGACCGATGAGTCAAAGTTCGAAATTTTCGGGTCCAGAAGACGTGTTTTCGTTCGGAGATCTACAGGTGAGCGTGCGGCAGAGCAATGTATTGTGCCTACTGTTAAACATGGCGGTGGTTCCGTGATGATCTGGGGTTGTTTTGGTGGTACGGTCGTGGGTGATATTGTGAAAATTGAGGGAATACTAAGGAAAGAGCAGTATCGAAACATTTTGGAGACCCTATTGCTTCAGGATTAAGACTTTTGGGTAGGAATTTTGTATTCCAGCAGGATAATGACCCAAAGCACACATCCAAAATATGCAAAGACTATTTGCAACTCTTGGAAGCGGAAGGATCCATCGAAGTTATAAGTGGCCTCCCCAAAGCCCCGATAAATCCAATAGAGTTATTGTGGGAGGAACTATCGGGAGGTCCGGAAAGCAGTACCAACATCGGAGGCTGATTTGTGGAGGAAACTGCAGGAAGCTTGGGTCCGCATAACACCGGATACATTAGCAAAACTAATTGCAAGAATATTATGTGCTGCCATTATAAAAAACAAAGGAGGTCACATATGAATAAAATTTAAATATAATATGTAATTCTACTGCCAGATACTGTAATTAGTTATGTATGTACATGTAATAAATATATTTTCATTTTTTCACTAGTGCTTTTAATCATTTCTTCTAAATTTATGGGTGCCCAAATACTTATGAACGGTAGTGTATATATATATATATATGTATTGTTCATGGTGGAAACAACACACCTGCTTTCTAACACTTTCATTGCGATTACCATTGTCGCAGTAATTATCTGATTACTATGTGTACGATAGAATTATACTACTCCCAATTATAGTATTAATAATCATATTACAGTAGTGTCTTTAATGTTTTATAAGGATTATATTTTTAATTCTGGTACAATATACAATAAGGTATAATAATGGCGTTAGTATTATATTAAATATTACAATAATAAATAATTATTTAGGGAAACAAAAATATGCAATTATTAGAAAATATAACCATTCATGTAAGTGTATATCTAAATGCAATAAACAAAAATAGACCTGAGTAAAAAGTAAATTAGTAGAAAGTAAAAATAATCAAAGAACTCTAAAGATAAACGGTAATAGGCATAACAAAAAATAAATTCTAAAATACAAAAATATTTAATAGGATGCAAGTCGAAGAGTTAAAGGAGACATAACTTTAGAGTTATTCAAATAAAGAAGGAACGTGTATAAATTTGAACAAGACGTCTCCGAAACTAATATTGAAACTGAATATGTAATTTACTAGAGAGGTGTTAATGAAAATATCTGAATGGTAGTAAATCAACAAATAATATCTATCTGCCTATATAGAAAGTAGTTTTGGTATATATTGGTTCAGGTGGTGATAATATTAGACTCTTACTGTACATACAAGCATACAAGAAATGTACATGTACTTACAGAAAATTAAAGATGATAAATTAAATTAGAAAATTATAATGTGCTCTGATTTAATATTGTTGATAGTGGACTGGAGTTTATATCTATAGCCGCGTTCGTAAAGTTGTTATATTACTTAAATATTTTGTGAAAAAAAAACCTAATCAGTACATCTGTCTTGGAAGCCGCACACGACAAATATTTGCAAATCTAGTATCTTGCCTGGGAAGTTTAACTTTGTTAGAATTCCAGGGCGTTAGTACGATTATGACGAAGATGGAACAAAAATTATGTTGTGGGGTTTGCGGAGTTCAAACGGTTAGACGTTAGAGGTATTCAATAAATTACTATGGCTGTAGGTTTGAAGACGAGGAAGACTGGTGAGCTTTAGAAAGCGCTCTTGCATTTCATTCCATAGAGATATGTTTCAAGAAGAAATGGTAACACCAAGAACGCATATTCCAGTTAGGACCTAACAAAGCAAGAATAGGATGGTAATATGCTGTTAATAGATGAGAATGATCTAGTGGTTCTAATTATGAAACCCAAAGTTTTTAACCACGTGATGGCAGGGAAAGGCACTCGAAAAATAGCCGGTTCATATTGCTGTGTGTTGTAAACAAAGTAAGTAATACCCTTATATACATTAATTCGCTATGTAAAATATCAAAAATATTAGTAAAAACTTTTCAATCATATATATATATATATAGAGATGCACATTACAGTGTAGAAAAGGTACATTATGTAGTGCGATGTTTTTCTTTTTCTTAAAAACTACAAGGTTTTTCTTATTGTGTGAAACTTTTATTCCACAACTTTACTAAAGAGTAAAATATTGAGTTTTATTCCTTTAGAAGCAACTTGATTGTTTCAAGGAGTTTATTAATAAATAAATATATACCTAAAAACATAACATTGAAAGATACTTACAAAATCAACAAAACTGTAAAAGAATATAGTGTACCTAAATAATACTGTACAACGACAATTTAAGACATTTTAATAAGGAAAAAAATTATTGGACCTAGTCAATCCAAAATAGTATGTGGCTAGTGTTTTGATTTCTCTGGCATGGACATAGTTCTAGAAAGATGCAGCGCGGGATATATAAGACAGAAATAATCGATCAAGGGAGAATTTATCAGTGCTTCATACATAAGAATTTTAAAAGCACATACGTTATTGTAAAGATTTAATTAATTCTTTTATATTGTATTTCGAATTGAAATATTCGAGGATCTTATGCTTCATTTAAAATACTAATCATGTTTTCTAAATGTTTCAATTAATTTAATTTTATTTGATCTTTAAATTGCTTTCCTATTTGGATTTTTCCAAAATAGATTCAACTGCTTCGATTAAGGATATATATGGTAATATAAAGTGGGGCACCAAGTAGATCGACGATAGCCATGCAGCTTGAAATATTTTAGGCTTATTTGCGTTCAAATTTTATTTTGACTTTTTAATTAAACATCAAATTATTTATTATACAATATATATATATATATATATATATATATATATATATATATATATATATATATACACATATTTAATTTAGGTCTAAATCGTTCTAAAAGTTATTAGCTATAATTTTTTTATTTCAGTTCCGCAAATAAAATATCAATGTTATTGTTTATTAAAAATTTTTAATATTTTTGAAGATTATATCTTTTTTGCATACATCTTTAATTTCTTGTTATTTGTTCTAAATATTTTAATGCTTTAAAGATTATCAACCTTTTTTCATAAATGTATTCATTTCGAAATTTAGTAAATCATAGTTTATAAGTTGTAGTTATTGTTTTATGTATTTAAATGTACTGCTTAATTAGATTTCTTTAAAATTTTACCAAAGAATTCACTAAAAAGCCTCTCGAATTTTAATAAACTGTATGAGAGTACTTATATCGTAACGTAGATTATATTCCCAGAATTTATAGACAATTCCTCAATAAGCAAGACAGCTCAAAAAGCATATCGCGGTATATATATGTATTGGTGGTCTTTTTCGGGTATCTTCTCGTGCTTTTTCATAGCTGGAAGTTTCCACAACGTTTCGGCAAAATCTCATCTGCCATCATCTGGTCCTGCTTTGTGACGCAGAGCAATACTGGCTGGCTGTCTAGAGACGGTATCAGTGTACCATATGTATGTATGTTGATCAGTACTGTGGTTTGTCGCGCTCGATGTTGTGTTTATTGTTATCTGTTATCTTCAGCTGTCGTTCCGCTTATTCATGCTATTCTATTTTTTCTTTATTGCTATAGCTTGTCTCGTTAATCTCTGATAATATGGTTGTGATTATTTTTATACTTTAGAAGTTAATATAACGTGCGGTGATGGCGGCATATTGTGTAAGCGATGATGATTTTGCGGTTTTCTTTCTAGAGAATTCTTGTGTTCCCCTCTTCGGATACTAATTCAGCGGTTACGTTGCCCTACGTAAGTTTCTTCTCCACAGAGTATTTTGTATACACTTTGTATTTCGAATTCTGTGTTATTTCTGGCATTTTTTAATATATGTATTTCCAATTTTTCTGTACGCTGTGAATGTTGTCCGTATATAGTGTAAAATTATGAAAATTCTGTATGTAGTGCCTTTTATGTAAGGTAACATAGTACGGGTTGCTGAGTAATGTGCCGAGGGTGTGATATTTCTCTGTGTATATTGTTTCTGTGTGATAACCATTTAAGCCTGATGGATTAGACTTTTTGCTACTGCGGGTAGTTTGGCAGAGTGATGACATGATTTTTTATTCAGGTAGTGATTCGTGTATACTTTCGTTTTTCTGTGTGTTCTAAGCTTCTATTGTCTCTTTGTATAGTATGTAGTACATCTATAAGAGGTAGCATTTTGTTTTCTTCTATTTCCATGGGAAAGTGTATTTTATGTAAGAATTGTTTAGGTGTTAAATAAACGTTTGTAGTTCTTCTTTGCCATGGCTCCGAATGGCAAAGGTGACATTCACATATCGCACCCATAGTTTCGGTTTATCATGTGGTATTTGTAGTGTTTGTGTTTTTATATTTCCGCAAAAACATTGGCTATTACAAGGGATAGTAAAGATCTACGGGAGCCTTATATTTGTCTGTATTTTTGGGTTTTGTATGGAAAATACGTGTTTCTAAGCAGTGTTCGGACAATTGCATTATGTGTTCTGGAAGGCTATCCTTGTCGAGCTTTGCAAAATAAAAGAGTTACTATTGATCCCTCTGGTATGTATTATATGTATTTTAGACAGAGGCTCAGTTCTACCCTGAACAGTTGCTCATCAAAGTAATTATTATAAAATAAAATATCGGGAAACGTATATATTTTACATTATATGTTTTTCAAACTTTAGTATGCGAGTATATATACTTATACATATATACTCTGAGTAACAATGTCGGCTATAATTAGTTGATTAGAAAACCATCTAAATCTTTCAACGTCATTGAATTAGAGTAATAAGCGTACCTCACTGGTTTGGAATCGATGGAATTAAGTATCTGGTGTACTCACTTTAGCAATTAATGTACATACATACATACGTACCGATATTTATATTTAGATTATTATTTTTAATTTTCCTATATTATGTGCAGAAGATTAAAATTATATCAAGATCCTAGTTGTCACCTCTTTGTTTATACTTACTTTGAAGTTCATAGTCCCATACCATTACAAAATTCTTATCGATAGACTTCTTTGTGAAAATTATTCTTAGAAAATAATAGATTTTCTATCAATTCAATTAAGTAAATTTGCATTTCGCTTCTGTACACCTGATGAACTTAAGGAACATAAAATTATTATATCAACATAATGACGTTCTCTAGTGATACTGAGAGTTGTTAATTTAAACTAAAAGATGGATAATTTTAAGATAAATCATAAGATTTTAGTAACAACATGACGGTAACACTTAATATACTCGTACTAATGAAACACATTTTATGATTATTTTTTCTATTACATATCAATGGCATTATACCGTTTGTAGGATTTTCGGTGAGCTTCTCCAAATATCTTTGGCACTGGTTGTTTATCTAATAATTATCAGCGGAAACATGAACAAGGGAAAGAAAACGATGAAGGCAGCTTTAGATTTTATCATCTCTGGATAAGCTGAAATTTAAAGGAAGTTGCACGTTCGACAAACATTAAAGCCGAGTTACACAAAATCATTTATGAAAGTTGGCACGTCTGCCTGTGTTGGTACCGACTGCCACCTGCACATAAGGGAAAGAGAAAAGAACGTGAAAACTTCGTATTCGCATTTGAGACGTGAGCGTCCTATCGAAAATGATTGACGCCGTAGATGCAGCTGCAATTTACTTCAAGTAACTGAATTTAAATTACAATTATATGGATTATTAAATTATTATAGACCTTATTGCAAAGCATTTTAGTAGGAAGAAGAAAATTGTAATATATCTGAAAAGCAATGCTTCACAATTTTATATACATGTTTGTAATTTGTAATTTACAGAGTACAATACGTACGCGGTAGTTCATTTATCGAGAGTTTATAACCAGGTAAAGTCTGCTCAATGTTAATGTGAAGAAAACGTTCGAAATAATATAAGCAAGTAGCATAAAGCGTATAGTGAGAAAAGTTTAAAAGAAACGTTTTTGATTTATAGTAGAATTTTACAGGGGGAAGAAAATCAGTACAAATCTTGGATAAAAAAGTGACTCTGTATTTGAATTTTAGATGCAAATATAGAACATATACTGGCCAATCGTGTTCAAAATTGTCCTTAGCAAAACAAACTAAGTATCAATTTTGATTCAAATCGTGTCATTCGCAAGATTTTAGAGAAACGTTTCATTTGCTATTCAATAAAATAAAATTATTTGCTTGTCAACAGGATAAAACTTTTCTTCGAAATAGACTATAACGAGGAACGGGATAATCTGTTAATTAAACGTTCTACTGCAGAGTGATTACATCTCAGTGAATGACATCCCAAAAAGTATAGACTTTCAGGTCAAGTTAAGTGTGTTAAGAGAATATTGATTACCTTTTTTGATGTAAAGGTTATTGTAACTTATTATTGTTTCATGTTAATATAGATTGCTCAATCCACTAAATTCAATATCAGCTAACTATAGATATATAAATTAAAAAACTTGAAATATGTTTCACTTCTTTTTATTACCTTTCTTGCATAACATATTGCCGTGTATTTTAAAACTTAAATTATGTAATTTGTATAACTGAATAATGCAACTATTCAATGCACATGAGATGGTGAATGTTTGAAAACACACTATTTGTATTCGTGAATATTACTCATATTATAAAAATGTAAGTTCTTAGTACTGTCTATAAATACAAACTGTGCATTTTCTTCCTAAAAACATTGAGAAAAGATAGGTAAAGGCTATATCTTAAATGCTTGTAATAAATGTAAATAGTACTGTATAGGTAAATGAGTGGAGATGAGTCTTATTACCAGTTTTGGAATTATTAAAAATCTCTCCAATCTCTATAATAAATGAATATTTAAACGTCAAGTACTGAAAAAGAATTAGTTTAGGATCTATTTGGCTCAAACGTCTCAATTACAGATTACGATTTTATCATTGATAATGTTAAATTGTCATTTTCATATAAATGGCAGCAGAAAAACGAAATGCCATATCAAAACATTGAAATTTAATTAAAATTTTTATTAAAAGCAAAATAGAATACTTTTCTTTACGACGTTTATGTGATTAAATTTGGGAAGGCAACGGTTGGATGTGAGAGGAGATTCAGAGGCGATTATGGTTTGTCCTAAAGTGAACCCAACGTACCTCGAAAATATAATCAGGTCTTTTATATATATATATATATATATATGTAAAAATTTAGATATTTTATTTTAGTTTTTTTTATGATGTGTGACTACCAGATTTATAAAGAATAGTTCCAGCCATAATATGCTTAAAAGAGGTATTACTAATATTTGGATATATTTTAATAATTTCATTTACATTTTTTAAGTCGAGCATTTTTGATTTTGTAATTGATTACTTCGTATTAAAATGTCAAATAATATTCAAATCTTTCAAAAGTTTCAAAAGGATCTCAATATTTCATAGGCTGCTGAAAAGAACAGCTTCTCGTAAAATATATTTCACTCGCTAATACTTACTTCAATTTTGACCAAGTGAATACAACTGCATATGTTTCAGTAATTTCGTACTATTGTCAAAGCTGTACTGATAATCATTATCTAAAAGAGAGTGTATATAGGGTAGTCTTAATTGTATTTTTATTTTATGACTATTTGTTACTGGTATATGTGTGTGTGTACATATAAACTTTTTTTTTATTGTCTTTTCTTTGAATGGCTTTCTTTATTTCTAGTATTTCCAAGGTATTTAGTTTGTGACATTTATTTGCATGTAAAAGTTTCCAGCTAATTGTATTGGCAAAATAGAGATTACCAATATAGTGTTCTGTAAAGTCTGTATATTGATCTTTCATGTTATTCCAACCCACTATCTAAATAGCCATAGAATGTTTGTAGTTAATTTGGTGTGCACACGATTTATCTATTAGATACTATTTCCTTGTTATTAACCAATATAGGACCTAAATTATTTTTATTAGCACTAGCCGTTTTTGTTCCCATTTTTTCATATTCTGTATATTTTTGGAGTATATCTACGGGATGTACTGCATTATGTTCTATTACGTACTGCTTCTGTCAATTATTTTGGGTGGCGGTTTGATAAATTATCAAAATCGATTTAAATACATACTTTCTGGACGAGTTGTTGCTTTAAAGTGTCATAATATTTTGGACATAATATTCTTAATACTCCAAATATTTAATTTAATCTTTGCTTTATTATAGTGCCAAAATGAAATTAAAAATTTATAAATTATGATGTATTCTGCACATATTATTTTTCATTCGATAATTACTGTTATAGTCAAACTAAACTATTGAGTCTCAGGACTACTATTAGTTCTCATTTCATTAGAGCTTTTATTAATCTGGTACGTAGACTTCCACGGTCATGATTCATACTACAGTTTCAGTGCGACAGAGAGTAGCAGTAGTTGAGCCCTGAAGATGTCCCATATGAGTGGACACGAAACGTCGGCAGTTATAGCAGTGACGCGGTTCCAACCCGGAAACCCAGAAGCAGATAAAAGCTTTTATTGTTCAGCAAATATGCCGCTCTAATAAACTATAATGAATAATATAATATAGCATTTATAGTAAATTAACAAATAAAAGACTATATACAATAATATAATATCAACTACTGGTAACAAGCATAAGTAAAAAGTTTAGAATGTAAATCTAAAGTTATTAAATATGAGTAAATTGACATTGTTATATGAATGCTTCCCTAAATAAATTATTGAATTTTCGACGCCTGTGTGCAAATGGAGCTTCGTAACGTATGTATCATATATTGGTTTCTGCTTCATATTTTAAAAATATATTTGGCGAACGTATTCTATTTTTTTAAAAATTCATTACAACATAGAAGCATATTTGGTCGAATCTTTCACACTAACTATATTTCAATCTTAACTAAAAAGATATAATTAACAGTACGTCAATATATACCAGATAACATAGAAACTGTAATGAAATCTAGTTGTACTCACTGGAAAAAGGAAGAAAACTTTAATTTGGATTCAATAACTAAGATATCAGAAGCTAAAATAAATAGGGACAAAACTGTAGGTCCATAAAATAGCCAACAATTAACCGAAGGCTCATGTAAAAGGTACAGCTAAGAGAAATTTAGATAGAATGTTTATTAGTACTTGTAATAAGGGAACAGACCAATAGAAGGTAAAAGAGACTATAAAGTAAAATCAATTATTTAAAGAAAACATGAGTCAACTTCGCATGCGTTCTAGCAAAAAAATACATTTCAGAAAGGCGAAATAAAATGGGAAGGAAAGTGAAAGGATGAAGAAAAAGAGAATGTCGATGTTCGTTCTAACAAATATATAAAACTCAGGCGGACTAAAATTAAGGAAAAGGAACATACACAAAATGTAGGTATTAAGAAGACAACATAGAAAATATTATTGAAAAAAAGAAACTGAACAAGCTAAAAGCAGAATATCAATGAAATCAAAAGTAGCGAAAATTAAGTTGAAAACTTAAATGATGTTTCGTTTTCAGTTGCAAGTTTTTTTCTTGTTCATTTTGATTCAAATTCTGCATTATTTTATTGACTTTCGTAATTTAAGATTATATTTTTCTTCAATTACATGCTTTCCTTAATAATTTTACGTTTCGATTGTTTGATTCATTATCTTGTTTATATTTTTGTGGGTATAGTCGCGCATTCCTAACTTTTTATTATTGGCAGATTTACCACGTTTAAGGTGATTTGCTTCATGCTCGTCTTGTATGAAGACAATATTGTGGTGAAAGTGCTACCATAATATTTCTTATGATCTGCCAATTTTATTATAGTACTTTTAATTATATTGAATATTTATCGAGTTTGGTTTTAACATACCAGTTACAGTATTTTACTGGATTTAAGGTGTACCGAAGTCGTGTTTCCTTGTTTCGTTGGATCCTTTGTTTAGAAGGCAAGTGTTAATCTATCTCTATCTTAGTTATGTTTTGTAATTTTTCACATATCTTTTTGACCTTGTTTTCGTGTGATATTTACGGTATATACAGCCGAAACTCAAGATAGAATCGTCGTTTCCGCCGTTGAATTCCACGACTAGTTACTAGTTATTCCTTTAATTTGTCTTTCCTTTCTCCTTCTTCCGTTATATAAAAGAAGTAAAGAATTTTCTAGATTGTAACTTGTTTGTTTTTCGTAATTTATTAAGCGCGCAATATTATTAATTGAATAGCTTGAGATAATCTAGTAAATGTTCATACTGTATCTATTTGGTATGAATACAAGGCCTGGTTTCGGAAAAGATTGTTTGATTTTATTTGTTTATATAGCCAAATGAACTAGTAAATTCATTACCTTTTTTATTCTAATTAGAAATGTTGTATGGTTAAATGAATCTTTTTTATGTTTACGTATTTCTAATATTCTTGTCTTTTACTTGTTTACAAGTTCTTTTCCCTTCTCCATTAATGGGGAATTTTATAACTAAGAGCGGTACGAGATTCCTCGTTACTCACCCCACCATACTTATACAGGGTGTTGCAATGCTATTAAACAAGGTAGCGCGCTTTTTTCCTTTTATCGAACACGACCGTCTTCGTTTGGCTAGGCTAGCTGCTGCACTGTGAGAGCATAACCCTGAATATTCAAACATTCCGTGGTACAGTTTCTTTGTTAGTTGATTTTTAATTTCTTGTGACTTTTTCTCTTTCCTCTTACTCCCTGCGCCCCTCTTGATTTTTTGATTAATATTTCAAAGCATGGCAACGAATTCACATAGCAATTGATAAATATCGATAAATTTAAGTGGTAAAAACTAAGATACAGTTTTATTAAATTAAGAAATAGCCTTCTCCACCCACGTATTACATTAAAAAACATTTTATATGTACATACAAGTTGTATTAAATAGTAATAAAAGCAAAATTAGAGAAAAAAAATAATTATTTTGCTCATTCCATTTGGTGATGGAAAAAAGTTAGTACTAATAACACAACACAAAAGGAGATTACATTAAAAATCAAAACCATACAATTTCATAAAATTAATATGTAGAGATATTCGTACTTGCTACATATAATAAATTATCTTGAAACGAAATTATGGCCAAAAGAAAGCACATAAAATTCTTACGATAGTTTTATGATTCTTTTACAATCCACTCCTAAATATATTTTAGTTTTATATGATGAAAGATACTACATATAATGATTAATGATGATATTGTGAGTGAGGCGAAGATTATTAATTGCGCTTGTTTTTGAGCTTCGTTTGTATTTCAATAAATTCGACTAATGATAAATACGAACCTGTTTCGATAAATTATGTTTTTGGAGCCAGTTGCTGCCTCCAGAGAATATCCAGTAATAAGTGTTATTGCAGTATTTATTTGGAAATCAGCTGGTAAAAGGATTAAGTAATTATCTTGATGGATGTTCCAGGTGGCTTATATATTACGACAGTATTAGGTATTTCGATTTGAAAGTTACTGTCGAAGTTAAGAATCTACTCTAATAAATTAATATACTTTGTTTACTTATTCAGTGTTGGTATTTATGTCTCAATTAAAAGGGAATCTTAATGTAATTTATTAAATCCATTAGAATAATTTAATTAAATTCCTAGCCAAAATTACTTACTGCGATTCGAAAACATTTTGCTATTAGTCTACCTCACCTGGAAAAAAGAACATGTTGAAAACAATTTTACATATTATAATAATTTAATAGTTATATACTAATATTGAAACAAGAATTTAAGTTATGTGATAAATATCATTACTAAAACTGTAAAATTTACTAGAGATTATTATAAAATTGGTTAGATATGATTTACTTAAATAATGTTTACGTTTTACAAAAAATAAACTATCAAAAAAATGATGCTCTAAAATTGTCAACTTTCAATTATCATAAAATAATTGTAGTCTACGTTGTCGCTTAGCAGGTTATCTGAATCATCAGGATTTAAAAATTATTCATATGAAAAAGTAAATAAACAATTTTAAGGTTGCTTAATTCATTAAAAAGAATAAATTTTATAAATATATCTAGCATTCTATGGTAGTTCTACATAACACCAAAATCTTTCACTCTCATGCGATATAATTCGTACATATACATATCTTACATATGCTGGAACCCCAGTACTTTAACTCAAACCAAAATAAACGTTAATTCTCGAAAACCTAACAAAAAGGTATTAATTTCGCTTGGGATGAATATTCATAACCATTTTATGTCTACAGTTGAGTTGGGAAATAGCAAAGTTGTTTATCTATAACACTGCAAATATTATTATCGGTATGTCGGCATCATTCCTATCAAACAGTATAATTGAAACTTCTTTAAAATCTTCTGTTACGTTCCGCTACTTTAGAATCAGTATTATTTTTCTTTAGTATTTTATCTAGACGTCATATATACATACTTAGTGAAAATTTCCATGTCAATATTCAAAATTTGATGCTTCGCTTTAATTTAAAATACGGACGATATCCATGGGAAAATTGTTGACTGCTTCTGTTAACGCTTGCTTCAATGATTCCAGGTTGCGATGGGGTCTTCTACAGACCATGCCCTCTAATATTGACCACAGTTTGTAGTAGAGCGGATTTAGGTCTGGGCTTGCTGACGGCCAATAGTCAGTACTAATAAACTCAGTTACATGATTTTCAAGCCATTGCTGAGTTGTTTTGGTCTTGTGACCGGGCGCAGAGTCCTGTTGGAATATCCATAGTTGGTTTGAGAACATGGTGTAGTTCAGGCGCTCCACTACATTGCTTAAAATATCTCGTTGATAGTTTTCGGTCGCTGTTTTAACACCTTTTTCACAAAAATGCAAGGAAGTGACACCATCATAGGATTCTCCCCACCAAACCATTATTGAAGCAGGAAAATGACCTCGCTGAATCCTTGGCACCACTTCACTGGCTTCCTTGGAGGACTGTGCACACACCCTATCATTCTGCTTGTTAAAAGGTTCTTCCACGGTAAAAATTTTTTCATCAGAAAACAGAATTTTTTTGTAACTCTTTGCCGTACAACGATATCAGGTGTCTGCATTTTTTCTTCCTATTCTTTTTTAATTCAACGTTGAGGCGCTGTCATGTTTGTCGTTTGAAAGTTCTAAGTCCTAGGTCTTGTTTAATGATACGGCTCATGGTTCTCGGAGCAATACCCATTTCACGAGCCATGATTTTCTGTTTGCGGACAGGATGTCGATTGATGGGGGACCTCACAGCATTGATGGCCTGTGGTGTACGAACTATGCGAGGCCTTCCAGATCTTTTACGGTCGATTACATTTCCAGTATCAATGAATAACTTAACAGTACGATACACAAACACACGCGTAATATTTAACGGTTTCAATAAATCAAAAATACGGGCTCTTTCTATTCCACACTTATGAAGTGCAATAACCGCAATACGCCTCCCTTTATCCGACCATTCCATAATGACGACTCACGCTATAGTGAAATTGTTCGGCACTTTTGTAAAGCATATATCAAATTTGATCAATAAGGTTGATATATAACCCCTTTCCACAATTAACTATTTGTAAATTCTGTATACGCATTTCGACAACCAAGTTGTCATCATCAGCAGATAATTTCAAAGTGTCGCACCTGGTAAAACACGGCGAAAAAATTGTACGAAAAATAAACTCCGTACGCGATCCGCACATCTTGGTTTTCAACGGTGCGGATCGCGTACGGAGTTTATTTTTCGTACAATTTTTTCGCCGTGTTTTACCAGGTGCGACACTTTGAAATTATCTGCTGATGATGACAACTTGGTTGTCGAAATGCGTATACAGAATTTACAAATAGTTAATTGTGGAAAGGGGTTATATATCAACCTTATTGATCAAGTCAATCAACCACAGGCTCCATCAAATTCAACATATATCAAATGTCAGAACTGCCTACATAAAATTTTTGTGCTTTCAAGTTATCATCTGCAAAAAGGTGCGTTTACACTTGTATCAATACTTATGGCAGGACTAGGTATAAATTTGAAAAATTGAGAGTTAAAGATCATATCGTCCTAAAATTTAAAGTATTTAGAAACAATATTGAATTTACAAAAAAGCTTAAAAACAAAAAAAAATACGAATGCTTTATTATTGAAGGCAGAAGTTACCAGAAAAAACGTACTAGAAATATCGTATTACAAAACTACTCGAAAAAGAGGAAAAGTATTTTGTTATTGCTTTTCAGAAATAAATGTTTTGCCTGTTCCGGGGAGTAATAAAATCTTTTCCAATGAATACACATTTCCGATAGGAAACTGTCGTCTCAAAATACCCGATATTGAAGTGACACAAACAGGAAGTTTGTTATTAATACCAAATGGCAATATCTTAAAAGGTAAGGGTTTAGTGTGCTACTATATGACGGGACTATTAGCCCCTATTTCTTCAAGAAAAGGCAACCCAACCAGTATAATTATTTAGATATGCTAAATAACTACTTGTTAGAGAAGTTTGAAGCCCTTCCGTTAAGTGTATGCAGAAAGTTATACTTTCAACAAGATGGATGCCCAACACATTCTGCACATGCTGGTAGAGAGTGAATAACTACAGTATTTGATTCCCGATTGATTGGCAGGCATGGACCAAATTTATGATGCTCACCTGACAATTATGAACTTTTTATGGAGATACCTGAAAGAAATAGTAAATATTGAATATTAACCGATCGATCAAACACTGTTAAAAACCGCATAAGACACGTTATCCAAATGATAATTCAGAAAAGGTTGCTCTTTAAGAATTTTGAGAGAATGGAATTTTGTTTAGCCAAATAGACATTACTTTGGTTTATTACATTTTTATTTTATTTCACTAATCTATTTATTAAGATATTTCCATCAAAAGTAATTTTCAATTTTTTTTAACTATTACTTTTTCAAATAACTTTGGAGCTTGAAGTAAGCAGCAAATTCTAAACAACTTTTTTACTTGATAACTTAAAAAAATTAAAAATAATCGTATTTTACCAGGATTAGCTTTAACATTTCTTAATTTTCAGAACGCCCCATATATTATTTTACAAGTTGAACTGTTTATTATTACCCAGAACAAGTAAGAAATTTATAAAGAATTTTTTCTGAGAAGTCAATATTAGAAAGACGTTTCCTCTTGTTACACCTACCCTGCAATACTTTGTATTAGGTTGTAACATAATAGCCGCATATGCACGAGGGCGGTCCCAGAAGTACCTGACCTAATAAAGAAAACACAAAATTTTTGGAAGGTATAATCTCCTTTCGGCTCTATACACTTTTCCCAACGATGTTCAAAAAGTTCGATACCCTTTTTATAATAAGAAATGCCTTGTTCCTCAAAATAGCCACTAACTGCCGACATCATTGGAAAATCTTTGACCACTGAGCCATTTTTTGGAAACATAAAACAAGCCGAGGGGACTAAATCTGGTGAATAGGGTGCATTAGGTAGCAATTCAAACTTTAATTCATTAATTTTGGCCATTGCAATAACGGATTTGTGAGCTAGTGCATTGTTTTGATGAAACAACACCTTCTTCTTATCCAAATGTGGCCGTTTTTGCTTGATTTCTTCACTCAAATGCTGCAATAAGTTCGCATAATACTCGCCGTTAATAGCTTTTCCTTATTCAAGATAGTTAATGGAAATTATTCCACGCGCATCCCAAAAAATCGATGCCTGCAGATGAAACGGTCGTCGTCTTCTTTGGAGACGGTTCTCCCTTTTGAGTCCATTGCCTTGATTGTTATTTTGTCTCGAGTGTGAAGTGATGGACCCACGTTTCATCCATGGTTATGAAACGACGCAAAAATTCTGCTTTGTTGCTGTGAAACGCTAAACTCTCAATTGGAACGTCTTCACGACACTGTTTATATTCGAGTGTGAGCAAACGCGGCACCTATCTTGCACACAGCTTTCTCGTGTCCAAATTTTCAGATAATATGTGAGGTACCGCACTTTTTAAAATGCCTATTATATCTGCTAACTGGCGCACTTTCAGT
Source organism: Dermolepida albohirtum (assembly GCA_031893035.1). NCBI lineage: Eukaryota > Metazoa > Arthropoda > Insecta > Coleoptera > Scarabaeidae > Dermolepida > Dermolepida albohirtum. The sequence continues at coordinate 79,758 of JAVIWB010000297.1, read as the reverse complement.
CGGCGATCATTCAGTACTGCTTTGTGGATTTTCTTCACCATTTCTGGAGTCGTCACCTCATTTGTTCGAGCACTGTGATGCTCGTCTTGGCAGTTAGTATGGCCTCGTTTAGACTCAACTAAATGGAGGAGCAGACTCACTCAGAACAGAATCTAGTTCAGCTTTTATGTCGGTTGGGCTAAGGCCTTTCAAATAAAAGTATTGTACCACGTAACGATGATCAATTTTCTCCATTTTTACAAATTCACTGAAAACGTTCTCTATTGATGGCTGCCAAACAAATACTAAAGAACTTGGTGTCTTCAAACTTGAAACATGTGCTTGATAGATTATGTACTTTTTAATACAGTGAAATTTTTCAAAAAACTACCGCCATATCTAGGTCCGGCCGGGTACTTATGGGACCACTCTCGTATGTATGAAGACACAACACTCGATTATATTTATCAATTCCTTTTTTAATTTTGCGTACATACAGTTTTAGGATCTGTAATAACAGAAATATTATAAAACCTAAAACTGTTTTCTTAGAAATAAAATATCTGTAAATTTAGAAGCTATTTCGACGAGATCTAACTCATCTGCTGCGGCTGTGTACTTTTTCAACCTCAAGAAGATTGAGTGAGTTCTTGTTGAAATGTTTAAGAAAACTTATTTTGAAGGCTATCACAATATGCGCGAACACACGACAATTTCAAGAAATATAAGAAGACCAATAGTCTTCTGGAAATATAATCTGTTGAGATTTTCGAGTAATAATTTTCATCGATTACTTGCAACACCGGAGGTTGTATGCGAAAATCAAAGTTAAAAGAATCCATTTGGCAACGAAAAAGTCTTCCACCACCAGGACAATAACATTCCGTCCTATAAGTAGACAACTACTATAGCGAAACCGCACGAATCATAATTCAAGTTAATTGCCCATTCGATGTATTTACAAGACTTGGCTTCGTCGGACGCCTTTCTATACCCAAACATAAAGAAATTATTTAAAAAAATTCTCATCAAAGACTGAAATCATCAAAGCATTAAACAGATATTTTGAAAGTTTAGATATTTATTATTTTTTCAAGGGTTCAAAGATATTGAAACGCGTTGCATTAAATGTGGAAACATTGTAACCTATGTAGAAAAATCCCTAAAAATCCTTTTTCCACATCGTTCTAGAGATTTTTCGATCCGTACTCGTATGTATTTGTCATATTGAATTCTAATCACTTAAGGTTGATGTATAACCCCTTGCCACATTAATTTTCGTATTCTGTATACGTATTTCGACAACTAAGTTGTCATCATCAGCAGATAATTAAACAGTGTTGCCCCTGGAAAATTACGGCAAAAACCCGCACGGAACAAATTTCGTACACGATATGTATCGTCAAAAGCCAAAACGCACACTGAGTATGCGTTTTGGCTAAATAATGAAAATAATATCCGTTAAATAGAAAGATATAATAAATTATGTCAAAATTAGAATTACATATTCGCGACTTCCGAGGCTCTCCTGATGTTTTCGAGACATCGCTTTCATCTTCTTCTTTAAGTTATTATAATAGCAACGATTATATTTTTCTTTAACTACAATGATATAAGAACCTAATAGAGAAGATGAATGCGAGTGGTAATGAGCTTCATAACCGCTACGAAAATAAGAATCTAACGAAGAAGGCGAAACTATGTCGCCGAAACGTCGGAACGAATAGGGCTCTTCTCAGAACCAAGCTATTCAATTTACTCAATGAAATATTCCGAAAAGTAATAACTCATCACAAGCTCGAGAACATACGATGACATATTCGCGACGTAAATTGGATGACTTCCTTCTGAGAATAGTCCTGTGCTCCCAGACTTATAAGTGACATTTTGTTCCACCATATGTTGTTGTTTTACAGTTTTGTTAATTTGTGTATTGAAATATGACTTATAATTGATCAGTTTAAAACAATATTTTATTTTCACGAGTTTCTTTCAAATCACCATTATGTGATGAACATCATAGCATATGAAGCATACACATAATAAAATAAATCAGTTATAATCAAATTTATAAGTACTAAACATTATAATAATCTATAAATGACCAACAGCGTAAAAAAAAGGGCTATTTTATTTCTACCTAATTACGTAACAAATATTGACAACTTGGTTGGTTGTATTGATTTTACATTAAAATATTGGCCAATGGCTAACGCTGCCTTGCGTTCGAGTTTATAAATAATAATCTGTAGTTATCACCACCGTTTCCGTCCTACTTAATATCAAATTTAAAAAGGAAAAACAAAAAAATTTAGTACTGAAAACTGATTATAATGAAAATTAGTATAAACTTTTCTTCTTATTATACATTTTTATTATTTTCTTTTATTATACATTTTAACAATAGGAAAAGCAACGAAAATAGCTAAGCTAAATAATGAAAATAATATCCGTTAAATAGAAAGATATAATAAATTATATCAAAATTAGAATTTAGAATTGTGATTTTATTTGTGACATTGTTGTAGTGTTTATATCTTCAAAAAAATACTCGTATCTGATATTTTACTTACCCTTACAAATACGTAATATTGATCGAAAATAGTATTTGCTTATAATTTCCTTAAAATTTTGCTACAATATTTTACATATTTTTTAATACTCGTATATCAAATATATCTTTAAAAATATAAAACCTGCGCATTTTGCTTTTGATGGAATTTGGTGCAATCGTAGAAAGGGCGAACATATCGTACCCTTATTTTTTTATAATAACTCACAATTTAAAAAGTAGAAAAACACCCTCTAAAATGGACATTTTTTCGTTTCTTTCTATAACTTTTGAATAGATAGAAGTACAAAACTGCTTAAAAAATAAATATTCTTTATGAATAAACACAAACTGCAGCTAAAAATATGATCATCTTGTTTTTAAGAAAAGGAACATATTCTTGGAGTAATCTTTAAGAATTTCAATCGGTATTTGATTTTAATATAGTGAACATAAAGTTTTCTGAAAACAAAGTTTACATGTTCCTACTTGTTACTGTCCAACTGATAATTTTCGTCCTCCAAAGATGGTTAACTGAGCAACGAATGGCATCTTTGAAAGGTAACATTTCTTTCAAGTATTTGGGCATATTGCGAAAAACCTATAAGATATAGACATAATACTTAAAGAATCCTAAGAGTTAGAGCAAATGGTCACGTAGACTAATAATCTGTAAAAAGTCTTTACCAAATAATATAATTATGCAGCGATTGTATTTCATCCTGAATTCTTTTCCCACCTGTTCATCCCAAAAAGAGATGAAAGTATATTTTCAAATTAAAGTAATTTTCATCAGCATTCGGAGTTATGCACATTGTCTCGATACACATGACATTTGGAGTAGTAACTTCATTCATAAATCTATGGCTTATTAAGCCTAATTCTATTAGTATTGATAGTAATTGAACACAAAATTAACTTTGATACTTTATCTATGTATACTCTTAAAATGATGAATTAATGAATAGTTTACATGTAGCATGTGTCCTTTTTTAATTTCCAAAGTTAAGTACCATGAATTATAGTATTGTTATCAGCAGAATATGTTATATTCCATAATGAAATATATTTTTCTCTTTCGTTCCTCCTATAATAATATCTTATTAATATCGTTATTCTAATAAGAAACAAATAAGAACAATGCATTAATTAAATACATAAATATGTTCTTCTAGTACTCCATTTATATCTAATGTTAGATAACATTTAATAGAATAATGGCAGTTAAGCTTATTTCGTTATACTATTATAAAATGTGTAATTTCTACCTAGGATGTGCACATTTTTACACGGCCAAACTACAAGCTCATAAAAGTAATCAAACATCATAGAAAATCAAATCATGACCTTGGAATCAAATTATGTTGTAATAAGTAGGAGATAAATCGTCTGTTTACAATTTTCTCGCAGATTTTTGAAAAGGATGGTAAAAGTGATATTGAGCGATAGTTATCTACCGTTTGTCATTTATACTTCGTTATTTTAGATAATAAGAATAGTAAAAATAATAGTAATAGTAATAATAACAGCAATAATATTGCTACAAAAATTACACACTAAGAACTAGCACATAAATTTAAACTCTTGCTTCGTTAACATAACATGGACTAACTTTTGCGCTAATTGTAGCTAGAATATTAATTTCTTCAGCGTAATTCTTTGATTCATGAAGAATAAACTATTTATTTTTCGGTCTTTAAAGATATGCTTGTATTTCTAAATAAAAGTCTTGTAAATTTTTCATATACATACAAAAAGGAAATAAAAATAATTACATCTATAAAATCGAGCTTGAAAATTCTTCGAGAAAATAAAATCTAATTGAATGTTTCTCGGTTTTAATAGCCGTCGCATTGTCGCATAGTTATGAGGTAATATAATTTTATAATATTGTTTGTATTATGAAAATTATGAATATTTTAGATGTTTATATTTTAATGTTTACGTAAATTTATAAGGACCGTGTCAATAAAAAAAATTCTTCAAAACTTATAATTCTTCTTTGTATGTAAATACACTATTGTATGTATCTGTTAGAATAATGAGATCTAACTCGGGCATGAATATCAGGGAAACTCTGTAGATATGTTAGCTGTTTATGCACATACTTAGATGATAATATAACTATCTTTATTTTTACGTATACTTCTGTTAATTTTCAAAGTGCTGATCAAAGTTCACAGTAATAAAAATTGTTATTCAAACTAATTTCATAACTATATAATTTACTAAATAAAATAATATTGATTTTTTAAACTATGTAATATATTGATATCAAACATATAAATAAACAAATAAACTCCATTATTATACATGAGAAATTGAAATTAATACTTATCTCTTATTTAAATTTGAATCCTTACTTAGTTATTTTTAAACGATCCTCATTACAATTAAATTATGTTAATAGAAAACTATATTGTTAAATTGTAAATAATTTTGAAATGCATAAAATTAAAAATTTTTTCTAACAACAAACATATTAGAAACTTATTACAACTAAAAATAGTTATTAACTTAGCTTTATACATCAAGAAGTTCAAAATTTTCTTTTCTTCCCGTTTGTCCATTTCTACAACAGGGGCGGTTTTCAAATAATTCCTCTTCCAACTTCTCTAAAAATAACCTTTCTACGCATACATGGCTTATGTGTCCATTATATCACCGTTATTTAAAGTTTATAAATTTTTATTTAAGTGTTTTTTAGATACACTAGAAATTATTCAAAATGTATTCACTTAAACCTTTTGGATTGTATTTTCACTTTAAAAGCTCATTTATGGTAAGTAATATGTTTTTATATTTGACCTTTATCAACGTCGCTTATTTATTTTATTTAAGTAATTTAATTAATCAGGTAATCAAATTTCATGTGTTAAATCACACAAATAAAATAGCTAGAAATTTATTTTTAATTTTTCAAGATTTAATTGAAATTCTTAAAATATATTATGTTGAAGTGTTATACCTTATTGTACCTATTTTAACTTTGACTATAGGACTTCTATCCTTATGGAAAATGTTAGTTTTGAAAAATTCTCTAAAATAAACATATTATATAAATCAAATCAATCAAATAGAATACTAATTTGGTACGTAGACTTCCGCGGTCGTGGTCCATGCTATCTGCTTCTGTGTTTCCGGGCTGGAACCGCGTCACTATTATATCTGCCGACGTTTCGTACCCATTTGTATGGGACATCTTCAGGGCTGAACTACTGCACTGAAAACTGAGTTTTCATTGATTGATACCCTCAATTTCAGATAGGTAAAGTAAATGCCAGTGGGCATTTCTGTTTCTTCATTAACTTGGACGAAATGTAATTCGTTTTATTATTATTTATTTTGCAGACGATTTTTTGCAAACCATTGCTCTACATGCTGCAATATTTCAGAGCCAAATTGAATTAAGGTCGGATAATCAGAGTCATCAAGTAATAAATAAATCATTCCCGTAACTGATAGTTAATAAGTTCGTTTCTCACTAGTCAAATATATGCACGCGCTACATCTCTCAAACCATGCTTTTGCAACTTATCGAGCACAATCAAATGTGACATGTTATAAAACGCTTTAGTGATGTCCAGAAAAATACCACAAACTAAACTATTGTTCCGTTGCAGACAATATTCATTCAATATATTTAAATAACACTTTACTTAGGAGATTGTATTTTATGAAGAACGCGAACGCTTTTTCAAAAGTTATATAGTTTCAGCTGTAAAGGTAGTTAATTGGCTAATAGATCTATAATTAACTAATTTATCCTACTCACCTTTCTTGTACTCACTTATTCTTGTTCTTCTGGAAAGTTACTACATAATACAGACGTATTAATGATGTAGCGGATTGGCTCAGAAGTTACGTTAAAATCCTCAATAATTTGAAGTAGAATTTTATAAATGCCCACAGATGTTTTATTCTTCAATTCATACATAGTCTGCCTAATATCAAATAGTGTTACTGACCGTAGTAAGTAAAAGTAAGTAAAGATGTATGTATTTTGTTTTATTCTCGTTACAACATCATCACATTAAGATTTATGTCTGTAGTTGCTGAAGTACAAAAGACGAAATAAAATTCATTAGCTAAAATCGTAGGGCCAGCTGTATCACGTATGTACATAATTAACAATTATGAAATGGCTTTACATTTAAGATAATAATAATTATATATAAACTTATAATTAAGTTCTTTTACGATAGGAATTAATGAAAAATTATTATTTTCTTCTATTCCATCGTTAATTAAATTCACAGAAATCAAATACAAATTTCTGTGCTGGAGAAGGACTCGAACCTCTACGTGCCATTTTCTAGACGGCTGCTCTACCAATTAAGCCACCAGGCAGTACAACTTCGAGTCCTTTAATACGCCATAAATTTCATTATGGAAATAGATCTAATATTTATTTTAAAAGTCACAGTAAACTTATTATGGTATTAATAATTATATATAAACATATAATTAAGTTCTTTTACGATAGGAATTAATGAAAAATTATTATTTTCTGCTATTCCATCGTTAATTAAATTCGCAGAAATCAATTAAAAATTTCTGTGCTGGAGAAGAAATCGAACCTCTACCTGCCGTTTTCTAGACGGCTGCTCTACCAATTAAGTCACCAGGAAGTACAACTTCGGCTTTCGGCTTTACATTTATTTTTAGAGCCAAATATTTTGCAGTCATTAATACGTTTTTTTGAGTCTATTAGTAATTGCTTTAATTGGGGTTTAAAATCGCCGTAGACTTCAGCCATATTTGATGAAATTATCACAAAGGCAGCTATTCTGGGACTATACATAGTATTTTCGGATGAATTAAGCTTAGTTTTATCTGAAGTAAAACTTGACAGGCAGTATTTAAATATATTTACTGAAATATTCATAGCCCGCCATTGAATTTTTAACCCATTAAAGGTATGACATATTCAGAAAAAAGAAACCCTTATTAATATTGGCCATTAATTACAAAACCACCGGCAATAACTTCTAATCAATATAAAGACAATAATCATACTAGTTGATTAATTAAATTCTATTAGTTAAAACAAAATTAAAATAACGAGATCTGTAATCGATGGTAATGATTTTTCGACAGACAGGCACGAGAGAGCGCTAAAAGTAACAAAGAACAATAAAATATACTTAACCGAACACCAAAAACTGAGATTCAATTATGTTTGTAACAAAGGGGGACTTTATTTGGGTCATATTTATTATGCATTTGTTAAGGTCAAGCAGAGTGTTTAACTCTAGAGATTCAACTACAAATAAAAAACAGAAGTGTTATAAACTAAAATAAATTAGTAGAACAAAACATGAAGACAATAAAGCGGAGCAACAAAATAAAATGGAGTACAAATCAAATTTAAGTAATAACCAAGAACAATTGTAAATGCTTTAAGTAATAAAACTCAAGAACGAGGACTCAATCTACATATGAATCTAAAAGAATAGGATAGGGAAAGTATATCAGACATTAATGCATGCACTGTATCAAGATATTAGGGACATATACGAATATAAACGGAGTTGTAGTTTAATTCGAATTAAGTATTTGTTTTACTTTAGTTGAAAGAAAAATAGTAAAATTTAATATATTTTGAATCAGAATTAATTATTTAAGTGTTTTAAAAAAATATTATTTGTGAAAGTGATTAAGATTTTATTATAGTTAAAGTTTGATTTTGATAATATCTATTTTTATCTCAATTAAATTGATGTTAAATTTTATTTTATTTTGAAAAGCCATTTATTTTGTTGTTTTTGTTATTCATCAGTTACATAATTAGTATCTATTAAAAAAAAGTATTTGATATTTAGAAAAACTTAAATTTTTAATATTACTCATTAATTCTTAAAGAAATATATACTTATATGTACACTTATTTATATATATATATATATATATATATATATGTATATGAAGAAAATTATTTAATAAATACGCCTGGCTGAATCCGACACTAATATATTTAATATTTCCTTATAACTGCAGCGTTACCCTACTGAAAGCGTAACGGTGGAAGTTGTAGATGCGATGACGCGTACTAGATTCAAATTACAAATTAACAGATATCGTTTCATTATACGGTGAGGTGAAATAAGTGGAAATGGCAGATCTAGTAGACGTATTTAAAATGGGCAGTATCCCAACCGAAGATATGAGATGTAATGGAAAATAATATTTATAATATTAAATTACATATCATCAAAAAACTCTAAGAATTTACAAACTCGATTCTGTATTTATTTCGTGATATTACAAAGGTTAATGGCTTGCTACCTATAAAAATTGCGAAACTGGCATAAAAACTTTCGGAAAGATGATTTCTTGGTGCACGTGAATAGATAAATGCCTGTTCTTGAATCGACAACATATAATTTATATTTATTTAGATTAAAAGAGCATAATTGAAAAGTATCCGCCAAAAATTAAAATTTCTATAAAATATTATAAAAATTTTGGTAGATCCAAATTGCTCTTGCGTATCTATTATATATTAATGTACGTCTCGATATACTTCTTTCATGCTTCATATATATACATATGTATGTATATGAAGCATTACTCTTCGGGATATTCCGCCACATATTTTATTCTAATGATTTGGTGATAAATCCCTTGCGCCTTTTTGAAAGATAAAAGGTGAAAACAGTGAAAGAGATGTCGCTCAGACGTCTTGACGAAAGATGTCCTTCCCAGGAAGAAATCATCCAAATGCAGTGAAATATATCAAAGAATAGCGCTTCAACAAACGACCGCGAAAACATTCGATGATATATTTATGTGTATGTATATATATGTTACATTTGATGTTTTCGTGGAAGTATGACGAATAAAGTAGTTTTTGGGTTCTGAGGAAGACCGTTCTCTCTACGTTTCAAGGAGATCTCGCTCATCATCTTCTGAACTAGTTTATCGCTTACTATCGCTAAAGATCTTCTGACGTCTATCTAATGGTGCGCCTACATATACGTTGCTAGCTTAGTCGGGATAGTGGCCTTACTAACGTCGCGTGCGCTTGACTGCGTGTAATTAGTCTTAATATTTGTCTCTTCTGCAGTCTTACCGTGTGATTATGTGTGGATTGCGCTCTGTCGCGGTTCATTTTCATATTTATATATATATATATATATACAATATATTCATTAATATGTTCCTTTTTCCCTTTTGCCGTTTATATTTAATAATAAAATGTTTTTTTGTGTTTTTTACGGCATTGTTAATTGAGAAATTATTCAATTTATTAACGTTTCAGCAATATATATACACTGCCTTCTTCAGAATTTATTCAATATCATATCTGCTTCACCAAACTCCAAACATCCCCAATATTGTCTGAAAGTGTGTCATATATATAATTTTTTTTTTGTTTCGGAGGTAATTAATTATACTATATTATTGTCTATACTCTAGATGAATTTCATTTTTACACATCGTTGAAGCAAGGAGATGTGTGTTTTTGAAAAACCCACATCTCCATGCTTTTTTTGGAGTTTGGTGAGGCAGATATAATTTTGAATAAATTCTGAAGAAGGCAGTATGTATATTGCCGACACGTTAATAAATTGAACAATTTCTCAATTAACACTGACGCAAGAAACCACAGAAAAACATTATATAATTATAATTTACCATGCAGCTCATATACTATTAATCCGTGCTGTCTAGTCTTACGATAATAGCTCGCAAGTGTGCATCTCCCTGAACACAAAATTTAATCGAATTTCTTTGCTCCTTTATTTCATCCATTATGATTTATTGAATCCAAATAATTTATAAGAATTGTAGTTTATAAATTACAAGATCGATCAGGTTCCTTAGTCGTTGACTGTGTTTTAAAATGAGTTTGGAAACGTGCTGTTGGAAGCAAGTCAAACAACTAATTGTACAAAAGGCATGGTTTTCAGAAGTACTCGATAAGTGTTAATGTGGTGTGGCAAGAGAACATTTTGCTATCAAACGAACCATGGAGTATTTCTACTGGTTGAGATGCCACGACGATGTAAATAAATTTTGCACAAGCAATATTTCAACAAGTAAATAACTGAAAACGCTTAATTGAGTGCAAATGAAATACATAACGACATTAAGTAATTTTCATTATTAATAGCATATTTGTTCCCTAATAACATAACGTATGAATAATATCATATCTCCCTCTCTCGACCAATACATAAATGTATTGACCGACAAAGCAAGAACGCTTCTATCTTACAGATCGGAGACTATGTTTCCAGTGTATAATAGACAGAAACTTACATCTAGGCTTTATGCCAATTAAAGAATGTTAAAAAGAATCATTCTATTATTAATAACACCCTATCAACTACATATGTTTCACCGATATCACGGATCGTCAGGTTGATTTGTGTTATTAATGAACGATTCTTTCTGAGTGTATTATCATATCTTTCGATACAGAAAATAATGAATAATATCATATCTCCCTCTCTCGACCAATACATAAATGTATTGACCGACAAAGCAAGAACGCTTCTATCTTACAGATCGGAGACTATGTTTCCAGTGTATAATAGAAGAAACTTACATCTAGGCTTTATTCCAATTAAAGAATGTTAAAAAGAATCATTCTATTATTAATAACACCCTATCAACTACATATGTTTCACCGATATCACGGATCGTCAGGTTGATTTGTGTTATTAATGAACGATTCTTTCTGAGTGTATTATCATATCTTTCGATACAGAAAATAATGAATAATATCATATCTCCCTCTCTCTCGACCAATACATGAATGTATTGACCGACAAAGCAAGAACGCTTCTATCTTACAGATCGGAGACTATGTTTCCAGTGTATAATAGACAGAAACTTACATCTAGGCTTTATGCCAATTAAAGAATGTTAAAAAGAATCATTCTATTATTAATAACACCCTATCAACTACATATGTTTCACCGATATCACGGATCGTCAGGTTGATTTGTGTTATTAATGAACGATTCTTTCTGAGTGTATTATCATATCTTTCGATACAGAAAATAATGAATAATATCATATCTCCCTCTCTCGACCAATACATAAATGTATTGACCGACAAAGCAAGAACGCTTCTATCTTACAGATCGGAGACTATGTTTCCAGTGTATAATAGACAGAAACTTACATCTAGGCTTTATGCCAATTAAAGAATGTTAAAAAGAATCATTCTATTATTAATAACACCCTATCAACTACATATGTTTCACCGATATCACGGATCGTCAGGTTGATTTGTGTTATTAATGAACGATTCTTTCTGAGTGTATTATCATATCTTTCGATACAGAAAATAATGAATAATATCATATCTCCCTCTCTCGACCAATACATAAATGTATTGACCGACAAAGCAAGAACGCTTCTATCTTACAGATCGGAGACTATGTTTCCAGTGTATAATAGACAGAAACTTACATCTAGGCTTTATGCCAATTAAAGAATGTTAAAAAGAATCATTCTATTATTAATAACACCCTATCAACTACATATGTTTCACCGATATCACGGATCGTCAGGTTGATTTGTGTTATTAATGAACGATTCTTTCTGAGTGTATTATCATATCTTTCGATACAGAAAATAATGAATAATATCATATCTCCCTCTCTCGACCAATACATAAATGTATTGACCGACAAAGCATAAAGCCTAGATGTAAGTTTCTGTCTATTATACACTGGAAACATAGTCTCCGACTTACATAGAAGGCTTTATGCCAATTTAAAGAATTGGTAAGAAGGGAGATATATATTATTCATTATTTTCTGTATCAACTACATATGATAATACACGAGAAGGAATTGATTTGTGTTAATAACACAAATCAACCTGACGATCCGTGATATCGGTGAAACATATGTAGTTGATAGGGTGTTATTAATAATAGAATGATTCCTTTTTATCATTCTTTAATTGGCATAAAGCCTAGATGTAAGTTTCTGTCTATTATACACTGGAAACATAGTCTCCGATCTGTAAGATAGAAGCGTTCTTGCTTTGTAGGTCAATACATTTAGGTATTGGTCGAGAGAGGGAGATATGATATTATTCATTATTTTCTGTATCGAAAGATATGATAATACACTCAGAAAGAATCGTTCATTAATAACACAAATCAACTACGATCCGTGATATCGGTGAAACATATGTAGTTGATAGGGTGTTATTAATAATAGAATGATTTTTTTTAACATTCTTTAATTGGCATAAAGCGTAGATGTAAGTTTCTGTCTATTATACACTGGAAACATAGTCTCCGATCTGTAAGATAGAAGCTTTTTGCTTTGTCGGTCAATACATTTATGTATTGGTCGAGAGAGGGAGATATGATATTATTCATTATTTTCTGTATCGAAAGATATGATAATACACTCAGAAAGAATCGTTCATTAATAACACAAATCAACCTGACGATCCGTGATATCGGTGAAACATATGTAGTTGATAGGGTGTTATTAATAATAGAATGATTCTTTTTAACATTCTTTAATTTGCATAAAGCCTAGATGTAAGTTTCTGTCTATTATACACTGGAAACATAGTCTCCGATCTGTAAGATAGAAGCGTTCTTGCTTTGTCGGTCAATACATTTATGTATTGGTCGAGAGAGGGAGATATGATATTATTCATTATTTTCTGTATCGAAAGATATGATAATACACTCAGAAAGAATCGTTCATTAATAACACAAATCAACCTGACGATCCGTGATATCGGTGAAACATATGTAGTTGATAGGGTGTTATTAATAATAGAATGATTCTTTTTAACATTCTTTAATTGGCATAAAGCCTGGATGTAAGTTTCTGTCTATTATACACTGGAAACATAGTCTCCGATCTGTAAGATAGAAGCGTTCTTGCTTTGTCGGTCAATACATTTATGTATTGGTCGAGAGGGAGATGTGATATTTTCATTATTTTCTGTATCGAAAGATATGATAATACACTCTGAAGGAATTATTCATTAATAACACAAATCAACCTGACGATTCGTGTATTCGATGAAACATATGTAGTTGATAGGGTGTTATTAATAATAGAATGATTCCTTTTAACATTCTTTAATTGGCATAAAGCCGAGATGTAAGTTTCTGTCTATTATACACTGGAAACATAGTCTCCGATCTGTAAGATAGAAGCGTTCTTGCTTTGTCGGTCAATACATTTATGTATTGGTCGAGAGAGGGAGATTTGATATTTTCATTATTTTCTGTATCGAAAGATATGATAATACACTCTGAAGGAATTATTCATTAATAACACAAATCAACCTGACGATTCGTGTATTCGATGAAACATATGTAGTTGATAGGGTGTTATTAATAATAGAATGATTCCTTTTAACATTCTTTAATTGGCATAAAGCCGAGATGTAAGTTTCTGTCTATTATACACTGGAAACATAGTCTCCGATCTGTAAGATAGAAGCGTTCTTGCTTTGTCGGTCAATACATTTATGTATTGGTCGAGAGAGGGAGATGTGATATTTTCATTATTTTCTGTATCGAAAGATATGATAATACACTCTGAAGGAATTATTCATTAATAACACAAATCAACCTGACGATTCGTGTATTCGATGAAACATATGTAGTTGATAGGGTGTTATTAATAATAGAATGATTCCTTTTAACATTCTTTAATTGGCATAAAGCCGAGATGTAAGTTTCTGTCTATTATACACTGGAAACATAGTCTCCGATCTGTAAGATAGAAGCGTTCTTGCTTTGTCGGTCAATACATTTATGTATTGGTCGAGAGGGAGATGTGATATTTTCATTATTTTCTGTATCGAAAGATATGATAATACACTCTGAAGGAATTATTCATTAATAACACAAATCAACCTGACGATTCGTGTATTCGATGAAACATATGTAGTTGATAGGGTGTTATTAATAATAGAATGATTCCTTTTAACATTCTTTAATTGGCATAAAGCCGAGATGTAAGTTTCTGTCTATTATACACTGGAAACATAGTCTCCGATCTGTAAGATAGAAGCGTTCTTGCTTTGTCGGTCAATACATTTATGTATTGGTCGAGAGAGGGAGATGTGATATTTTCATTATTTTCTGTATCGAAAGATATGATAATACACTCTGAAGGAATTATTCATTAATAACACAAATCAACCTGACGATTCGTGTATTCGATGAAACATATGTAGTTGATAGGGTGTTATTAATAATAGAATGATTCCTTTTAACATTCTTTAATTGGCATAAAGCCGAGATGTAAGTTTCTGTCTATTATACACTGGAAACATAGTCTCCGATCTGTAAGATAGAAGCGTTCTTGCTTTGTCGGTCAATACATTTATGTATTGGTCGAGAGAGGGAGATGTGATATTTTCATTATTTTCTGTATCGAAAGATATGATAATACACTCTGAAGGAATTATTCATTAATAACACAAATCAACCTGACGATTCGTGTATTCGATGAAACATATGTAGTTGATAGGGTGTTATTAATAATAGAATGATTCCTTTTAACATTCTTTAATTGGCATAAAGCCGAGATGTAAGTTTCTGTCTATTATACACTGGAAACATAGTCTCCGATCTGTAAGATAGAAGCGTTCTTGCTTTGTCGGTCAATACATTTATGTATTGGTCGAGAGGGAGATGTTTCTTTTTTAAAACTTTAAAAAAAACTTTTTAGAACTTTAAAAGTACTGCAAAGTTTCTTCAAGTAATAGAGTGAAATTAAATAGTTTATTTATTATATGTTATTGATATAAATCTAATTGGTTTTACATGCTTCATAATTACTGTTTCTATATATAAAACGTAATTAATTTTAGTTTCTAAAATATATCTACAAATATACAGTGAAAAAATACATTGGAGTATACTGTTGTTTTAGAAATAATTTTTTTATGCATGGTACTCTAACTTAAACAGTGATCTAATTTCTGGAAATATATAACGTTGGAATATTAGTGAGAAGCTATATCAAATTCTGTTGTCAGTTATATTATAATATTTCGTCCCTTCAACAAAGTTTTTAATTTAGGAAATAGTCAGGACTTACAAGAAGTTAAATTAGAATAACCTAATTGTATATCTCTTTTAGGCCGATATCACTCACATAGAGCACATTATGACATGGCGCATTGTAAAAATTAATAATTGTCGTATCATAATTTTCGTTTCTTTCTTAAGGTTGAATACCACAGTGCGTCTCAACCGGTGGTGGTTTATTACTATTCAGTAAAATGTTTTTAAGAGTCAGTACTAGAAGAGTTTTCTGTTTTAAGAAATACACTACCATGATTTTAAACAATGAACAGGCACAGAGTACCTGAAAATTTCCGTCCCATACTCTCAACACTTTGCTTCTGGATTGAACTAAAAACACTAACTACTATCATTAAGTTTCGCGATCTGTAACTATTTTCGGCAACAAGTGCAACATTAAGTTAGCACTCTTCCTACTCATCCGTACAGATGCGTGATACGAACGCGTATGGTTGGTCAGACTTTAGCGTACTTTGCAGTCAATTAATATGAAGTCCACCAGTATTACTTTCGGCGCACTACTCTTGAAGCAGAGCCAAAACCACATATTCACGTTCGTCTTTAAACATCTAATATCACTCGATATTTTGTTCACAGTATTTTTAAAAGACGCTTTCCTTTTAAATTTTGATCGTTCTTGTCTTTTATCTTTCCAATAGTTAAAAACTGTCTCTATCAGCATATTAGTTTAGCAATAATAAAACACAAACAGTCATATAATTTTCGTAAAATTATGTAATGGGATTGTCCGAAGATTACATTGTCGCATTGTTGCTAGTATTTGAGGTCATTACGGTGATTTAGGGTAGGAGCTTCTGAAGGAGACTAGCGAATTTGGTAAACAGTACCTGAAATTACAACAAAGATGTGAAAATTCTAAGTAAGATATCTGTCAGCATATTATTCTTAACCTCAAAATCGAACGCCATTTCACACCTTATCCATCAGCTAAAGCTATCTATCAATGCACTAATTTTCCAATGATTTGGGAACAAATTATATAACAGACCTCAACTCCCTTTTTACCAAACTTCTTCACTTACATTTCGGACTTTCTTACATTTTGCCTCCCACCGATTGGAAATGGTCTAGATCCTATTACCTTTAGAAAAGTCAAAACTACAAATCATTTTGTCGCTCAAAACCTTTCCAAAGTTCCCTCTTCATATTACCAATCGTCATCTATATATCCTAATGCTCCTTATCCACTTCCATTCTATCCAAAGGACCAAATTTTGCACTCCTCCCTAAAAACTTTTCCACCTAAGAAATTATCACCAGTATAGAGTTTGCTCTTTTCAGAATTTTGAAGGATCAAAAAATACTTACACATACGAAATCGTCAAAACCCACTTTCAAAGATCTGAAATTATCGTTCACAAAACTTTAAAACATAACCCAAATGTCGTTATAACTACTTAAAACTGACAAATGCAATGTTATTGTGATGACTATACCGCGCATCATAGGCTCTATTATTACCTCCACAAAATCCTTTTCACTTCCGAATGACATAAAGATCTCTATTACCAATTGACGCTAATGTCTCTAAACCATATGATCTTCCTAAAATCCACAAAATTAACTTTCCTTCACGTCTGATAGTTAATATCTTAAACAGTTTTAATCATAAATTATCTAAATATCTTGCAAGTTACCTCACTCTTTAAATTGGTAATAGTGTTCATTAAAAATTTCAAATGTTTTATACAAGTCAGAAAAAATCGAACGTTGTTTTGGTGGCGAATCTCTGTTTACTAAAGTTTTTGTATCATATAAATACCATTCAAATAATCCAACAGATTTTTAACTTCTGACAACCAGTTCGATGATATAGCCGACCATAGCCTTTCTAATCTCCACTTATTTCCGATATTACGACTACTACTCTACGAACAAGTGTCCAGTGCAGCCACCGATTTCCCAATTTCTGCTGTTGTCGTTTCATGGAGATGTTCGAATAACAAATAGTTTATTCCCAAAATCCAAGATAAAAGCGCTGATTTCCATTCGTCAATGATACCTTTTTTAAGTGGTCGCATGGATGCAAGTCCTTGAACAATTTCCTTACTTTCTTAAACTTGCAAATCAGCTCCACTCATTTCACAATAGAGGTTGAGTTAGACAGTTTCCTTCTTGTCCTAGACGTCATGGTGAGTCGTCATACTGAATACCATTGAGACATTCCGTTTTTCATAAACTAATATATACCGAAAAATACTAAAACGCTCATTTTTACTCATCCCATTTACTCCTCCAGCACAAAAACCTAGTATCATATACTCCCTAATGCAAAGAGTCTGCTCCATATCTCTATATATCTAAATATAATTCAGTATCTTAAGAATTAAACCATGTAACTAAATCCATAGTCAATAGTACATATTCTAAGTAAGATATCTGCCACTTTATAAACACCTAAGGCACTCTTGTTCCGTTTCTTAATCTACTTCTTTTTCCAAAGTCCATTTACTTTATATCCAAAGGTTTACTGACGATATCCCTCTAAAGCACAACATTAAAACCATCTTAAAACCCCACACTAAACCAGTAGACCTTTTATTTATCGAAGATCGTAACTACATAGAAACTTCTGGTGTTTAAAGAATTTCCTGCTTGGGTGTCAGATTGTACTTTAACAAGACAAAGCGTTCTATTAGTATCCGTGTTATTGAACACGAGCGTTGTACTAGAATGTAGAGATTAATCGGGTCTGCACTTGATGAGCACAGGTTAGAAATACGATACCAAATCTAATATTTCAATAATTCTATCTAGATTCTATTCTGGAATCCATAATATTACATACGCAAAATCTGTGAATCCACAGAAATGAAAAACACTTACATTATCCTAACCACGATAATATTTGTAGCTGCCCATTACGTGATGCGAGACAAATCCTCCTTTCAAAACTACACAATAATTCAGAACTAAGTGTGAGAGATCAACATCAGCCATCAGGCCTGAGGATATCCGTTGCAATTGCAGATAAACGACGGCAAGTGAAGCAGCACTGTTAGAGACGTGGTGCCGTCCGGAAATTCAGAAATAAGCTATGGGCAACAACCACGAAAGTCTACAAGCCTTATCCTATGTTCTTTAAATTCCTTTATTTAATGTTAATTTTTGTGCCTTTCTTTTTTTCTCTTAGCTTCGTCATCCTTATCTATGCTCGCAGCACCGCATAAATATATACCTTGCCAAGGCGTTGTTATTTTAATCTCTTCGTCTTCAAAACAAATTTTTGGTTTTATTACTTTCCTACTCATTTTTCGGTAGGTGCTTTTCAACTTTATCTTTTATTATTTTTTGATATGCTACTATGGTCTATTAGATTCTATTAAGTATATCAAGTATGTTATACTTACTCCTATGCAGAATACAGAAATACAACGTATTTACTTACTGTTGTAAGTTTTTGGCACAAATTGCCCTTCTTTCCATTACTATTTTTACCTTTCTTATTATTATATATGTATAATTAGTTATAATTTTCGATATTATTTAAAAATACATTCCAGATGATTTATTTTACGTATTAGATATCATAATATGTTGTTTCGAATGCTTTTAAATGTATTAATAATTATATTAGTGTATGTTAGTTTCTCGCGCTACATATTTCAAGCCATTTTGTTATTGTATTTAAGCACGCCTATTAAGTTTACTGTTTATCTAATATGTTTGAAATTAGTACAGATTATTGCTTCATTATATCTATAAATTTGTTGATATAACAACATATTTATATCAATCTAATCAAACAATTTTGTACTAATAATGCGCAATATACGAAGAAAGAAAAATTAACTGCTTCTTTGTGTTATGTAAAATATAAAGCAGTTATGGCTGATATCCAAAAATTGTAATTCCAAATAGATTTATATTATCTGGGCAGTGAGTTAGACACTTTATATTCGGATTAACAAACCTTCGCATCCCCAAAGTTATTATACGTAATCAAGAAGTTAAGCTCCGTTAAATATTGATACACAATTTAATTAAATCGAAGCTGAAACTCTGAAGTCCTACAACATACAAACGTAAATACCCTCGGAAATACATGCACATACAAATGTATCTACATGGGGTCTCAATTTTGCGCAATTAACGCAGAATTCGTACCGCAATTCTCATTAATGACCTAGAATATAGATGAAAGAAATAAAGATAGAATGATGGTATTACTTCCAATTTCTAGTTAAATTAAACTTAAATATGTTGAATATAATTCTAAAACGAACGCTCTACTTCATATTTTGCTTAACTGAGTTTAACATTTAATAAAGTATATATTTTCAAAAAAAATACTTGTATGGTGTGTCCAAAGACGAACTATTCTCAATTCTTAATATTTATGAGCACATTCCTTATAAAAACGAAGGCGTATACATATTTTAATGGGATTTACTAAATGAAGTAGTTTATAATCTTATTAAATAATATTGAATGATAAAAAATAATATCAATAAAAGCTGAAAGCTGATATTATTTTGACGAATTCGTAGTGTAAGGTTTAGACATAGAATGATTGTGATCTCTTGATATTGGATTTTTTCTTATAAAGTTATCTAACATAAAAAGTATTTAAATTGGAAAGACTAGTAAATGTTGAAAATGTAACAAATGAATTCTGCAACAGATTGGGCCATTGCTTAATTACCAATCGAATTTTTTATAAATATTTTATTTACTACCAAATTGTTTGTTAAAATAAATTGGTAATGTTAAAAGATATATAATAACGTTTTATTGTATTTACAGAAATATAAATAAATATTGTCAAGATAATCACATATTGTTTTCCTAGTAACGCAGAGAAAATTTCGATATTTATATTTATGACGACGTCTGATTTCGGATTAAAACCAGTGCGATCTTACCGAAACTCAATAAATGTTTCTTTATATAATATATGTATATATATATATATATATATATATATATATATATATATATATGTACATATGTGTAGCAATTTAGCCGGTATGTGTATACCGGCTAAATTACTGCAAAGTCAACAGTCATAATGGGCATGTTCTTCTTCATTTAAATCTCATTCATATTCTACAAAAGTTGTAAGTAGTTGCAAGAATATCGGGTTATTGAATTTTAATTATAATTTCTTTAGTGTTATAATATGAAAATGAGTAAGTTGCAATACATTACACTACGATGATCACATAAAGCGTTATGAAATTATTAATAAATAACTAATAAACTTTAACGATCCAAAAATAAATTTTATGACCCACTATTCGATGGTATCCTAAATTAATATCTGCTTATGAAGAAAAAGATAAATAAACGTAATAAAGAAAGAAGGTAATTTTTCCAAAGATACAACGCATTTAATAAACTAAATTCTATTAATAAAGGGTATAAAGGAATTTATAATTTCTAAGTACAAATTTATTTGTGCTCCTTATTAGAATTTAATGGTGTTTTATTTATATTTGAAATTTATTCAGTTTATGATAACCTTTTCGAGGCCATGTGTATGAGTTGAGGGAAAAAGCGTAACGAGAGACAGTGAAAGAAGAAAATGCGCGTTATGCCCGTTGACTATAGTGATTTACACGATATATTAATTTACCGATGATTCGTATGCGTCATATTATTATTGCCGTGTAAATGAAAGATAATGCGTAATTGATTTAAAGTGCTTCTTTTAAAAAATGATAAACAAAGAAACGAGAATTATCACGATCGATATTCATACTTGATAGGATTTGTGATTAGAAAAAATTTTAATTTATCAATAAAAGTATGCATAAATGTTTATCTATTTTTTCTTTTTTTACTGTATTAGTAATGTTTTTTTTACAATTTTCGAGCGTTTTAGTCTTCTTATTTTAACTAAGAAATAATTAATAACAATAGTGTTACTTCGTAACATTTCGTAGTTTATTTAATACATTTTCAAGTGCTTAAAGCTATATATTTTTTTATTCGATCAATGTATAAATGTTTATTTAAGTAGTTGAAATGTAAACACTGTAATAGCAGAAAATATCAATCTTAGTCAATAATATAACTGAATCATGTAGAACATACATATCGTTTTCTGAGAAAATAGATGTAGGGGATACTATCGATAGCAATGGTAAAAAAAGAAAGTATTTTACAAATTGAGATTTTTATATTAATTTAGATTTATGAGTTCCTCTTTGGAAAAAACTGGCATCTTAGATGATGAACAGTGTAAAGAAGTTCGATGATATTATAGAAGTGAAAAATTTGATTTAATACGTCAGAAAGGTATGTTCCCATACAACTACTTAACTCTCCACGAAAGTCCTTCCACATTAAAACTACCTAGCAAAGGATGCTTATGATGGATAGTAACGTAAGTGATGAAGCGATTATCGCAGAGCAAAAGAGATTTGGAATTTATTTGAGTGTTAATCACTAGGAGAATATAGTGATATAATTCTACTATTTGCAGGTGTTTTTGAAAATTCTTGAAATGTTTGCATAAACAATTATAAATTGGATTCCTCACAATATTTTACATCACTAGGATTAATTTGGGATACTATGTTTCCCTTGACGCATGTAAGTTAAGAATTACTGACAGATGTAGATATATTTAATTTTTTTAACAAAGATATATGTATGTTGCAAAAGAAAGGAATTTTCTAACAACGAATTCTTATTATGATGATTCATCAGAGGTCAAGAAATATATATTATGTCCTCATGCAACTAAATTGTATGATTAACAAATGAGGAGCTCGTGGGAAATACTTGCATTAGAAAACGATGGATCACAGAATATCTTTTTGAAGAAGAATCCGACGCATCTTCACAACGGTCATAATGATTTTCCTTTTTACCCTCAAACAATATTCCACCTCATTCGAAGTATGGTAAATTAATATCTATCCTTCACAATAAATTTAATTATGTGATACATTACCTATGAAATAGATATATTTAAAATTATTTTTTTAACAAAGATATATGTAAAGAAATACGTTGCAATAAAATGAAACGAACCCACCAATGAGTTTTTTAAGAAATTTGATTACTTTATGGCTAATTGCATATTTGGAAATATAATCGAAGATGTGGAAAATCGCTCAAATATAAAACCAGTTATGAAACCATTATGAAACTATTCATAAAAGACTTGATGCTGAGGCATATATTACAAATCCAAATTTTAATTCATGTATTTTCCTAATTATGAACAATTATTGAATTAGTACACGTACATGTAGATAATGTGAAGCCTGTGGGTAGGTTCACGACTTTAGAACTAGCTAAGAAGATAAGGTATCCTTTTTTTTAATTTTGTAAAACCCGTTTCGTTACTGTATACAGACACAGATTCATTAGTAATATGCGTGCAAAGTTATAATATATACAAAGACATTAAAAATAATTAAATATATTTGATATTTCTAATTTCACTGAAGAAAATAAACACGGAATACCTCCTAGTCCATCTGATTTTTTTTAGTTTGTCAATTATTGCTAATATCTCATTATCTTCTCTTCGACGTAGCTAGTATATGTAATCTATTACAGAATTTATTCACATCATCCCAATATTTATACACTACTTTATCCTTAAGTATAACCGCTTTTCCTATATTTATTCTTTTTCATATACCTAAACCAGTCTTCATAATAGGTTTAAAAATTGTCGTATACCAGGTCGGCTGAAAAGTCCCCGGTCTGACACATAGATGGCGTTACTGTTATTAAATCCATATGTTTTTTTCAGATTTTAATTCAAACGAAACGTGTCAAAATTTGACAGCAATCCGGCCATTAGTTACTGAGATATTGCGTTAAGAGTGAAGCTACTTTTGTTATTTAAAAAAATGGAAAAAAAGAATTTCGTGTGCTGATAAAGTACTGCTTTTTGAAGGGAAAAAATACCGTTGAAGCAAAAGCATGGCCTGATGAGGAGTTTTCGGACTCTGCGCCTGGAAAATCAACCATTGATTGGTAAACTAAACGTGGTGAAATGAGCACCGAAGACTTGAACGCAGTGGACGACCATAAGATGTCACCGACGAAAACATCAAAAAAGTTAAAAATCATTTTAAATGACCGTAAAGTAAAGTTGATCGAGATAGCTGACATCCTAAAGATATCAAAGGAACGTGTTGGACACATCGTGCATGAATATTTGGGCATGCGGAAGCTCTGTGCAAAATGGGTGCCGCGCGAGCTCACATTCGATCAAAAACAACAACAAGTTGATGATTCTGAGCTGTGTTTGAAGCTATTAAATCGTAATAAAACCGAGTTTTTGCGTCGATATGTGACAATGGATGAAACATGGATTCATCACTACACTCCAGAGTCCAATCGACAGTCACCGAGTGGACTGCACGCGATGAACCGGCTCCAAAGCGTGGAAAGACGCGATGCGTGGAAAAGTTATGGCTTCAGTTTTTTGGGATGCGCATGGAATAATTTTCATAGATTATCTTAAAAAGGGCCAGTCCATCAACAGCGACTATTATGCAGCGTTATTGGACCGTTTGAAGAACGAAATTGCAAAAAAACGGCCCCATATGAAGAAGATGAAAGTGCTGTTTCACCAAGACAATGCACCGTGTCACAAATCAATGAAAACAATGGCCAAATTAAGTGAATTGGGTTTCGAATTACTTCCCCATCCACCGTACTCTCCAGATGTGGCCCCCAGCGACTATTTCCTGTTTGCAGACCTCAAGAGGATGCTCGCCGGGAAGAAATTTAGCAGGGATGAGAAGGTGATCGCCGAAACTGAGGCCTATTTCGAGGCGAAAGACAATTCGTACTACAAAAATGGTATCGAAAAGTTGGAAGAACGCTATAATCGGTGTATCGCCCTCGAAAGCAACTATGTTGAATAATAAAATCGAATTTTGTCAAAAAACTGTGTTTTACTATGGTAGACCGGGGACTTTTCAGTTCGACTTTTATTTGCTACTTTTACTAACTGCATACTTTTTAATAGGATCGTAGGATCTGCGTCGGCATATAAAGATTTTCTGTTTCTTTTTGAAAAGTAGTGGTAGCAAACTATTAGTGGTTTTATATGTGAATTGTGCGATTATAATATTGTTTCCACCAAATCTAACAACAGCGTTTCCAATTTTTAACTCCTCAGCATATTCGAGTACACAATATTTTTCTTCTGTTATTAAACCAATGACGAATGCGCGTATTATAGGACCATGTTCTTTTAGTGCTTCTGCAAGTATACCACCCATATATTTAACAGGTCTTGATCTTTAGGAATACCATATTTGGTTGGAGAAGAATGAGTTCGGACTAAACAATGTCGCATATTCTCGCGACGATGTACCACGTTGGAGTTCCAGGTATTACTGCTACAGAAAATCGATCTGGTAAAATGTCGAACTAAGATTCTTCTATTTCCTCTGAAATGTCGTTCATACGTTCTTTATCCTTTATTTTGTCCTTGCCGCTATTTTGCTTATCACCATCTAGTTTCAAAATAACTTTTTGTGAATATTTTGCTGTACATGCATAATGTATATCAAGTGCTCTTTGAGATCTAGCGATATCAGCTTTTAATGTTCTTAATTTATGTTTAAAAGCTTCACGAGCTTTTACTAAATTACTAGTTTCTCTTCCAGGTGTACCTTTACTGTTTTCAAAATACGTATATACTGATGTAGATATACAGATTGTTTATGTAATATGAACCATCTGTATAATAATTGAGAATTATAAGAGTATATTTGTATCAAAACCAAAACCATATCTTCCTTCATTAAACTTACAATAGTAGAGGGACTCAGCCGACACAAAGTGTTACTTCATATCCACATTACGATACTGAGGCTGACTTCATTGATCTTACTTTCCCCATTTCTTTGAAAAATACTAAATTTGAAGAAAAAGTAAATAAAATAAATAATTATAAATAAATATTGAGAAATACTTTAATGATACAATAAAAGTAAATGATATAGTTACTTGAACCTCCTCATTGATCTTAGCCACAAATGCTAGGACGGTCAAAGTCAATGAGGAGGTTCTAGAATCACTATATCATGTACTTTCATTGTAGTACCATTAAAGTATTCCTCAATATTTATTTATATGTTAATCATT
This sequence comes from Dermolepida albohirtum, assembly GCA_031893035.1. Classification (NCBI taxonomy): domain Eukaryota; kingdom Metazoa; phylum Arthropoda; class Insecta; order Coleoptera; family Scarabaeidae; genus Dermolepida; species Dermolepida albohirtum. The sequence continues at coordinate 54,091 of JAVIWB010000297.1, read as the reverse complement.
TTATTTTTTTTTCTTCCAATATAATATCTTTCAAAGAGTTGGGAAAGGTAAGATTAATGAATTCAGCCATAGTATCATAAAGTGGATATGAAGTATCACATTGTGGAATTCCTACTGGCTCAGCTAAAGCTGAAGTAATGGCCCAAGCAAATCAAGCGTTATCAGAATTTTGAACATTTATGACTGCCTTCCTCTCTCATTGGATTATACTTGTTCGTATTCACTTCTAAATACAAAACATTGTTCAACGCCCATCCTAAAGCATATATGAAAAGTAAATTAGTAATATAATACATAACTTTAATATTAATCTCTATTTACCTGTATCCTGCTCTTAAAATTCACTCCTTTTATTCTTAATTTCAGCAATACATTCACCGTATAATATATATATATATCACTTCCATGAGTTATGATTTTATTACGAGTGTTGAATGACTTTATTTCCATATTCTCCTCGGTTAATAAATAATATTTTGCATACGGTTTCAAATTTATTTTACAAAGAATTGTGTACATATAAATTACCATCTGTTAATGCTATTACCTTTTCTCTAATATTATGGGTAAACTCTTACACATTCGAGATGGATCAGATATTTGATAACTTACTATCCTATCTCCAGATACTGCAACGTTCTTTTTTACACAATTATCAACTATTGCGGATGTTTTACTTCAATGCACAGCGCTACGAATATGTGCAGTATTAACAATTTCTCTACACAAATATATCATATTACATATTACACATTTCATTAAATCTTTATTAATTATTACTTGTATTATCTATTGTTATCTTCTTTTCATTAGATGAAATCAACATGTGGCGACTACTATTATCTCCATGAGTAAATTCTTTAAAACGATATTCACATTCGAACAATGAATATATCCTAAGCTGAATCTACACTGTAAATACGCAAAGTTAAACTGTTACTCAAATGAAAACAAACATCTCCTTATAAACCTCCTGTCATGGAGCAGGTACCCTCATCCAAACCTTCTACTTCCTCTCATCAAAGAGACGTGCCCAATCGAATTTCTGTGAAGCAAATGTCTTCTCTCAAAGCCCCCTCACCGAAAGTTAAACGAGTGAATAATCTTCAAATCGAAACTTAGTATTTGTTCTAAATAATAATTACTTCAACATATTGTTTACATATATACATTAAATAAATTAATACCACTAAAACTCATTAATATAATCTTATGTTGTTAATGTAATTGTCTGGACATCGAAGTCAATATCATTATAAATGTCCTCTACAGTAATTCCTATTACATTCTCATTACTTTCTTCTTCACATTTCGTGTTATCTTCCATATCATCAATACTGTCTAACATACTAAGTTCCAGAACATCCCCATCATCATCATCACTCCCTTCTCTTCCAATCATTTCTAAATCGTAAGTTCTTACAATTCTATATTATGTTCGTTTCTTACTACAACACCCATTTTCACTTATATATATCACTAACTTGAACTGATGTTGAAATAAAATTGGCATTGGTTTATAAAGCTCTCGTCGAAAAGCGACATCACCTTGACTTTGACATTGAAGCGACCTCGATATTGGAATGACATTGATATTGAAACGACCTTGATATTGGAACTCTATTGGCGATCTTAATATTGAAATCTCTTCTAGCTCAGCCGATTCTAGAACCTCATCATTGACCTTGATCGTTTCAACATGCATTGTGGTCAAGATGTCCCTTCATCTACAATCAGTATCGATAAGCAATATATTAAATAATTTCTCCTAACACATTCTACATATGCTTAGAAACTGTTCAAAGCTTAAATAATGAATATGGTTCTTATAAATGTTTCGAATTAGTGTCATTTTTTTGAAATAAGAAAGAAGTATTGTTTTACTATATCTAAATCACTGGTCGGTATATCATCAAATATTGTCACAGAATAATCAGAAACTTGATCAGGAGTTACCATAAACTTGCATCTGTATATTCACAATAACCTGTTTCAGGAACAGTTGGTAGTAAGCGCCGAAAGAATTCATATTTTTGCTGATGTAGCGATCTGCAACTTATATATATATATATATATATTGAAGCGATATTCATTGGGATGTAGAAATAAAGTAAGAAGGACATTTGTTTTTCTCCAACAAACCTTCATGCGCTAAATACCAAAACTTTCCATCTTTTTCTATTTTCAATATTCTAGTCGATCCAACAAAACATTCACTTGATATTTGCAACTTGAAATTGTTAGTAATTGAAAATGCTCCATTGTAATATTCAAAATATTTTTTCAACTTCGCAGTATAGTGAGAAGTACATTCCATAATGGTTCTCGCAGATTTTTTCCGCAGATATCTTAAAAGTCCTTCATCTGGCCCATTTGAGTAAAAAAAGCTTCTATACCAGGGTCCAGTTTATAATTTTCAACTTCATTGGTGAAATTGCCTTCTTTAATGCTAACGTTTTTCAATTCATCTTCAATTTTCTGAGAAAAATCATCACTTTGTTCTCTTATATTAAATGAACGCTTCATGATTACTCATAAGACTGACAATAATTCTATAGCTCTACCGTTTTGTATATTTATTCACACACCGTAGAACCTCCTCATTGACCTTAACATTCATTCATACACTTAATCTTTTTGAACCGCCCTAGACTCAGCTGATTCTAGTATCTCTTCATTTGCCTGAAGCCCTACAATATTAAAATGAACTCGAAATCATTGAAACCTCCTTTAGCTCAGTCGTATTTATCTTTTTGAATCTCCTTGGGCCTACAAGATTTTAAAACCTTCTCATTGACCTTATCCCCCACAATATTGAAATAACCTTCAAAATCATTGAAACCTGCTCGGGCTCAGCCGATTCTAGAACCTACTTGTTGACCTTTACCGTTCCAATATGCATTATAGTTAAGGTCAATGATGAGGTTCGAGAATCGTCTATCTCTACTCAAGTGGAGAAAATTTAGAACTGAAAAGTTTTCTTTTCATGTATTGTCTAGTTTGCATCAATTGTTAATTTGTAAATTCAAAGTAATGTTGCTCGTAATATTGTTAATTGAAATAAATTACCTAAAATTGTTTTTTTTTGTAAAAAATGAAATAGAAAGTTTTCAATTATAATTAGAAACAGTTTCGTGCTTCTTTCTAGAGATCAATAAATTTTAATGAGAACAGAAATCATGTTGCAATCTTTCGAATAGAAATAAAATAATTCGAACGAAGATAAACATAGCGAGCAAACTTATTCCGTAAAATACAAAGCTGAACATACGTACGTGGGATGTCCTTTAAGATTTGCATAGTGGAATATAGAGACAGCTTCTAATCAAATGGCGGTACTAAAAATTAGCGTCCAACTTTAGTTAACCTAAATCCAAAGTTCAGTGTGATATGTATAGTGTTGTATCTACAAAGAACTGTTAAAGTTAACAAGTTAGGTCAAAAAGGGAATTAAACCGAAAACATTTTCGTGGAATAATTTATAATTTTCGAAGACAATTATCTCAACAAGAATATCTCGCCGAGTTGGTTTGTTTTCGGTAATGAAGCACTACATCAGTCAACAATTTCACCTTGGTATGGAGAATTCAAACTTGGACGGATCAGTCCTAGCGGCGAAAACGTCGATGCTGTACGCAAGACCATCAACGTATATCGATATGGACATATCACTAGATTGAAGAATTATTGGAGATGTCAAAGACCTCAATTCAAAAAATGTTGCATAAAGAATTGTTTGTAAAAAAATTAGTTTCCCATTGGATACCGCATCTGTTAACCAAAGAATAGAAAGCAGCTAGGGTGAATTGGTGTCAAAAAACCCTAAATCGCTTCAACGCCAGAATCTCTGAAAACGTGTACAACATTGTCGGTGATGAACTTTGGATTTACTCATATGAGCCAGAAAATAAACACCAGTCGTCTGTTTGGGTGTTCCAAGCTGAAGAAAAGTCGACAAAGGTCCTTTCTCGAAGGGTCTCCAAAAAGATTTCGCAACGTTTGCCTCGAAAGCAGGTTATGTAGCAACAATTCCCCTAAAAGAAAAAAGAACTGTTACTGCCGATTGGTGTACAACTATTTCTTTGGCGCAAGTCATCGCTGAGCTTCGAAAAACCAACCCCGAACGACGATTCATCTTCCACCAAGACAATAAAATTTCTTTACCTTTCGGAAAATCAAGAATGAACTGTGTGGTCAAAGGTTCCGGTTGTCAAAAGTAGCAGTGGATGTCTTCAAAAACGCAATTTTAACTGCATCGATAAACGGATTCCACTCGCTTCCAGAGTTGGTTCGAGCGCTTGCAAAAATGCATTAATCTTCGTGCAGAATACTTAAAAAACAATGAAGACTTTATAAGCTATTTATTTCAGTTTTATATGCAAAACTTAAAAGACAACCCACATATATGTAGTATAAAGTGTGTTTCACAAGATCATCCGAAGAAAAAACATCCCCTGAACTTTTGCCACAAGTTTTGTGAATATCCTGTACATTCATTATATACATAAGTTGTTGTACTGATGTGCAAATAAAAGCATATTGTTATAAAAATCGAAGCAAACCATGTAATAGAATTGTTACTTTAAATATTCACTAATAGACTAAATAACCAAAACTTCTGTTTCCTGCATATATGTACATATATATATATATATATATATATATATATATATATATATACATATATACGTATGTACATATATATATATATATATATATATATATATATATATATATATGCAACTTAAGCGTTTTAAACTTATCTTATGCGTTTTTTATGTTTTAGAGAGAAAATGTTTTATTTTAATCTTTTGTAATTTATTAGTAAAATTTTAGTCGTCACGAGAAAACATTGTGATATAGACGAGACTCTCACATATAGAGAGCAAGAGTATTATTATACATATTATTAAATATATTATTGTGTACAGCATTGGCGATGATCGTAAGTCTAAAGTTGAATTAATAAAAACACTTTATTTGAAATCTTTAATGTCACTAATGGGAATTGTTGAATTGAAACAGTACTGTTAGGGGAATGGAGAGATACTATTTTATGAAATCTAAAACATAAAAGTTTACATTTTATCTGAGGTTATTGTTTTAAAAACCATAATGTAAGCTAAATCACTGAATGAATTAGAAAAATATCCTTTTATTTTATAGTAAGCCTTTTTAATCTATGTATAGTATGTGATTTCACTAATACTAGAGAAATGAACAAATAGTATTCATTCATTACTTTGTGATATGCCTTCGATAATAATACTCACAAAACGAGAACTACCAAATCAGACCTCCTGACAAGCTCAAGAATTGAAAGAAACAATCGTTCTAATCATTCTATGGTTCACCAGTAGTTGTTTTCATTGAAACAAGAAGTAGTTGAACGTAGATCTAAAGGAGAAACTAATATCACAAAACGGTATAGAAATAGATTTCCTTGAATTGTGGCTTCTTTAAATTAGCTGTGCGTAATGGAAATATCTCTTCAATTTACTATCAGAGGCCTTAGCAACAATATGCAAGCTTTATATGTGTCTAATTTTACTTTAAATATGGCTATGTGGTTCTACAAATAACAACGGACATCTGTCTTTCTCATGATATGTAATATTAAGCGATGCCACCGAGATTCCCAAATCGTTTGTTGGAACAGAAATATTATTGATTCTCCCAGTGATTGCATGTATCCACTTGTAGATATCTCCGTATTTAAATCATCAATCCCTTAGCAGATATTGTTATATGTAAATTTCACGTTTAAAATACTGTATATCACGTTGTCGTTTATTCACATTTAGATCTTAATTATACTGATTTAAATTGCTTTTCAATATGCTAAAACTTATATTACTAAATAAGAATATCGTAGGCGATTTTAAATTTCCTTATTTTAATAGCAATATTTTAATCTCGATCATCTTTTCTTGTTCTTGGCATTTTTAAACTTGCATAAGCATAACATAATGAACCAAATGGTAGAAGTTTATATTCGATATTCACGAATATGGATTGGAATATAACATTGAAAATGATTCTGATCCTTTACTTTTTAAAGATGCTCACCATCTTGCTTTGTGATTTGATGTAAAATAAATTTTAATCTCCATGAGCTTTTCCTGTAAATAGCAATAAATTTGTTGTTATATGGACAAAATTTGAGTTGTTGTATAGCGATTTATTCTTTGCCTATTAATCGATCCTTGATTGTTTTACAAAAGTGAATTTGTGTGTATTTCTACATCTTTTCAATAATTAAAGACCATCTTAATATTATAAATTATTATAAGGAATGGAAGCTTATTGAGATACAAATTTCAAAGACTAAAAGAACTTGTTAAAATCGAAATTTCGCCGGCATATCGACGCTACACAAAAAGTATGAAATTGCATATTGCTCACGCAAATTTTTGGATTTTGTGTCGGCTACAAACAACAAAACTAGGATACCTGACTTCATAATGCTTAGAATGCATTGGATAATCTATAGAGTGTAATTGATGCCTTTGCCTCGACATTCACCAGTGAATTTTCTTTCAGTACCCTATTTACTATTCATTACCCATTCGTATATGTGACAGTTTTATGATCACAAATTTCTTTGGAAACTATGGCTAATTGAATAATAAGAAAGGCAAGAAAACACTTACGGCATTAATACTTGTATCCTGGGTACATCTTTTGACAACTAGGTTATCATCATCAGCAGAAAATTAAGCATAAAACTCTACATTGCTCCGCATTAAAGCTACACAAAATAAACCGCGAAACATTGACTCGAAGATCGCAAAAACATTGGTCGTCACCAAAAAATATATTTTATTTCGCAGATATTTTAAAAACTAATACTAACACCGATTTACGTCAACTTTATATTCAGCGTTTTCTAAAAGAAATTTGATAGTTTCCGAACTGAAAAGTAAACTTGAAGTCAGCGTTCTTTAAAAGATTTAATTAAACTTTTCGTAATTAGATGATACAGTAAGCACATTAATTTTCTGTTACGATTATGTTGACGTAACAAACAAGCGAAATCACGGATTGTATTTTTTAACACAACTTTTCTAATTAATTTATTACTTATGTCCGAATCGAAACTATTATATCTCACTATTTTCCTAATGAAATTTAATTCTTTCATATTTCTCTCATTTTTGTTAACAGAAAACTTAAGATACGATTGATAATAAAGACTTGAAGTCATCTTTTGTTGCATATCATAATTTTAATCGGCGGTAATAAACCTATTGACATTGGAGTGTTTTTGGAAAATATCAGTTTCTATTTTACGATTATTACTAACTACTAATGTATCTAAGGACCGTAAACTACCATTATTTTCTTTTTCGACCATGTATTTATTCATCGGGAATTAAGAATTTAATTGTTTAACGGATTCATCTAATCGATACTCATATGAGACAAAAATCAGGAAAGTATCATCTACTTACCTAATCCATACACTTGGAAAGCGTTCATTTAGCATTATTTTTAAATTCCACCTAAAAATGACTCATAAATAAATCCGTCATTAATGGAGAGATAGGCAATTACCCATTGGGTTTCCTGTTTCTTATTCGTCGAATTCATCTTCGGAATCAAAACAATTTTGGACTTCAAAAGAAACTATCATACGCAAATATATAAATATAGGAAACAATGATGTTACTTCGAATGGCACTAAAATTTCTTTGGTCGTCTAGTTTAATTATTTGAAGTTCTAGGGAATTTTTTTTGTTTTTTGAATTCATTCACTAAAATTTTTGAGATCAAATAGGTTAGTGAATTAAAATCTGTATATTGTTGTATTTTATCTAATAGTATGAATCTGAAGGTGTTTTCTCATTACGATTAGATGTTTTAGATTTATACTTGTTAGGCTAAAAATAAATATTATTATTATTACTATTATTATTCCTAAGTAAATTGTTATATTATAGGACGTTATACATATACTCAAATGCAATATTATTTTTTTACTCATATAACACATGTATATACATAAATTTCTTAAAAGAAGAAATATCTAAATAAAATGACACTCGAAACACAAGTCGTAAATTATTGTTCTTTTATATAAGAAAAGTTTTAATATATATTATAAATCTTCTTTTTCAAGACCCCCAACACGACACAATTCTTGTAGCTTTCAGAAACACGTGCTTTTGTGTGTGCCTCTTTTCGTTCTTTTTTATACGTAGCAGAGGACATCACACTGAATGAAAAAGAAGGAAAAGACATTTGAGAAAGGGTGGTTGAATGTCGAGGCACCGTAAATATACGATCAAATATTTAATTTTCTAATTCTACCTTTTTCGTCTTCGTTCTCAGTATCAGCAGACAATTTATATAATAAATTTACTATATAAGGATGTTTATATTAGATTTAATGTTTTCTTATCTAGATAAGAAAAAAATAAATATGTATTATATAATGTATATCTATGGTATGTATACAAAATTTCAGCAGTAACACCAATATGCGTTTATGTGCGGGTGCAGCTGTGCATGAGTAAACACATTATATAAACTAGCACATCATAAATTGAATGTATAAATAATATTTAATACAAGTTAATATTGTATATGTATATTAGTACATATTTTTATTATGTTTTGTCTTGAAAAGTTCCAAGTTTACTTGTTGTGTTTCGGATCAATCGCAAAAATTGTTAATCGCTGCATTTGTAAAAACTATAGAAATCGTTTGTGTGATGTCTTAATAGCTGACGCTCGCTGGATTCACATGAAACCTAGAATTAGATTTACTTGTGATAACTGAGTTAAGTTTGAAAATGACCTTGTTAGTCCAAAATCTATCACAGCTACTCCAGAAAGATATTCCTTCTTTCTTTCTGAACAAATCTATGTTACAATTATCTGTTGCCAAAACTTCAAGTTTGAACAGGCACCCTATTATTCAAGAAATTTAGATCTGTGAGCAGCGAAAAGAATATTGTCTTTTATGGATGTAGTAATTCGGCGCGTAAGAGTGATAGTGAATAAATTGCTGGTTGACGTTAACGTGATTAATGATATTTGTTGGACATTATAGATTACCAATGTGCATATAATAATTTCCAGATTGGTTAAATTTTATGCCACTCTCCCTAATAGATGTCGTCCAATAAAGGTCTGCTTTTCATCTAAGTTCCCAACATTATTGTAATGCGGAGTGTTTCTAAATTGAGATCAGTACCTAAGTTCTCTGGTTTCTCAATGCTGTACTCTGATTTAATACTCTCTTTCTTTTAGCATGACGCAAGATTTGTGTTTAATAAACCATTAATAAGGATTATTAATGTTATTATTAAAACCTGTACTTTTTCGACTGTTTAAAAACAGTTTAGTATAAGTGATAATTGATTGTATCATTATGGATAAATATCAATGTTATCGAACTTTGCTAAGGTCTTCGAAAGGGTCAGTTATTCTCGCATGAATTGCAGTACTAAGTCATATATTTCGCCCTATTTGATTTTGTATATTAAATATCTGTCATTACAAACTTGTAACAATCTATCAATTTATTAGTGATATTAATAATGTTTATGCTTTACCATCTAAGACTTTAGGTTTCGTATTACCTGTAAATTCTGGACTTAATTAAAACTATGTTGTTCGCATTTGTAATTAGTAAACTTGAATTGCCTCACTTGCTTCATTATATTTAGTTACAATTATCTATTAAAACATAAACAAATACATGTCCTTTTGATTGGATCACATTCACCCGGAACATAATATTGATTATGAATTATTACTACGTATATAGGATATGCAATTTCTAGGGCGACGTCAAGAAGTTCATGAGGCGAGATTTATGTGGAGGCTCATGTATGGTTTTATTATTCTCCATCGATTTCTTTATTCTCCGTATGTCGTCTTGATCTTCTCCTATTTTGCTTTGCCATTTCCTAAAATTGATCACGCAATTTCCTTTTTTAAAAATGATTATCTTTATTTTGATAACTTATTCTTGTTTAATCTATTTAGTAGTTAGTAATATTCTTTTCCTAATAGATATTATTATCTTAAGTCTTGAGTATGTATGTAAGTATGTCACAACTGAAGATGACTGAAGATAACCATTGGTTGTTAAAATTTCATAGATTAGAATTTAGACAAAAATACTTAGTTTTAATGTTGATTTTATTATTTTTCGTAATGTAATCACTTGTAAGCATATTAGTTCATTAGGTCGCTGCTACTTCATACCGCCCCTCTTTTCTATCAAGTTATTCTAAAGATAATAGCTCCGTGTTGTACAAAGCTCTCAAGTACTATACTTTCGTAGTTTAGTCGATATTGTGTCGCACGTCTGATAAAATGTGCAACACATTAATCGCTAACAATATGTGCATACTAGCCTCAATCAACATTTGGTTATTATTAAAAAAACTAGATTCAATACTACTAATTTAAATATTCTCAAATGTAAGTCAATATGGAGCAGAGATTTGGAGATGATTCCCTCGAGTGTGAGAACATAAAGCGTCTTCAAGAAATTGGTCATTATTTTACCGTACAATACAAAGAGGAATAATTTTAAAATACGAAAACTAAACTTTGTTTGATTTGCAATTGCGTTTGATCAGCCTGCGTTAGAAACTGTATCGCATTCATGCAATTTCTTTTCGTTTAATTTATAATATAAACCAGAAGTCCATGGTGATTAAAATGAACTAAATTTATGAAGGACGCTTATTGCCTTACCGTCCAGGTTGCCCTAAATAGGCAGAATTACACAAAATGTTAGCTGGAACATGGTCCTGTCTTTTACTGTAAAATATGAAAGAAAACGATTTCAATACACACGAACTAAACTTTGTTTGATTTACTATAGATTTCGGATTGCCCTGTCAAAAACTTTTTTGCCGCCCCGTGTTGACTTTTGAGTACTTACAACGTATGGTACTCATTCGAATATATATTACTCATATACTAGCAACACCATTATTACCAATTAAAATATTTATACCATCTTATTATTGCACAATATGATGCAGCGATAAAATTCTGTGCAGAAAAGTACAGCTACATTGCGTTCGGAGTTAATAGCGTTTACTATGTATTTAATCTAATCGAATACATTGCAAAAGAATAAAGGCAATTTACTTTTTGTAAAATATTGCAAATAGGTATGAGGTCTGGTTACCTCATACCTATTTGAAATCTTTACAATGTTTTAAAGAATATCGTTAAAATTTTAGATAAACGAGTTAAGAAACCAATGAAACAAAAATTACGTTAAATACGAGTAAAACCAAATTGGTAGCAGTTAGAGTGCGTCCATATACGAGGGTGGAGTGAAATTATCTTAACTTGTTCAAAGAAACTGAAATATATTTACGGAAAACTATTTTTTCAAGAATAACAAGCGTATGGAAATATAATATGTAATAATACATTCCTAAGAATGAACCTCCTTTCTAGTCGATAGTCGATGAGTACAATACTGTGAGTATGACAAAAAACAGTAACAATTACCTTCTAAGCCAATAGGAATGTTTTCACTTAATTGGAAGTGTCTGGACTAACTTGTATTCATTGCCTAAAAAGTTGCTTTGTTTCGAGTGTGTAATAATAGATCCACGTCTTATAGATAATTATAATTATTATGTTGGAAACAATTTCAAATATGATTAGTATTTAGATATTGACATTTTTGGCCTACCGTTAGTAATAATGGCCCCCATCCAACTGACAGCTTTTCATATCTATTATTGAAGAGCTCCCGGTTAAGAGCATTTCGAAAATAAAACTCTCAGCATTTGACCTATGACCTTACCAATTCCCTCTAATTTACTTTATACCGTGTTTATAGTGCTCGTTTATGTATGTATTGTAGCAACATCGTTGTTCACTGAGAGGCATAGATATGTAGAATCCATGCGCTTCCACATTTTCTTCTCTCGGATACTTTTATGTCGATTTGGGATATAAAAGTATAGTTTTGTCTACTTCTTTCGCTGTATCGTAAAGATATGATAATCTATAAAAGAATAATTTATTAGTAAGATCACAGGTTGACTGACGAAAATTTTATATTCGAAAAGTGTCCCAGTCAGGATCTCAGCAGTAATAGAATTATTCTTTTCCAACTAATTAGCTTAATGTTGTGTTTATAGTGCTTGTTCATATTCGTATTGTAGCGACGTAGTCAGTTCAGTGTGCGAAATAGGCCCGTTTTCTTCTCTAGAATAATTTTATTTGGGTTCATGAGATTGAATTATAGTTCTTTACACCAGATTTTTTGTATATAAATATTTATAGGAAATGCATTATACACTTTGATATGATCATAATTCAGCGCTCGGTTACTGAAAATTTTCAATGGCATCGACTGCAGTCAATTTTGATGTCAGCCATTCTCTGAAATTGGTGTACAATCACGTTTTAATTCTATTCTGTTTTTATATTGTTGACAAGGAAGGAGCAATACTACTAGGAATTGGTTCTATTTCTATTGATGTTAAACTTTTCAAAACAAAGCATTTAAGTAATTACCTCTCGATACTCAATTCTCTCCATTTTAATAAATATACAAAAGTTGTTTACTTCAAATTTGAATGTTCATTGTTGAAGGATAATTAATAGATCATATGACAACAGATTTCAGCATTAACAAAAAATTCAAACCACCCTTTATGTTCCAGGTCAAGAGTATTTCAGACCATTCTAAAAACTACAAATACGTATCTTTCACTTAAAATAAGTCAGAGATCAAGAAATATTATATTATTTAAAAACAATGAAAATTAATTTTCGAAAATTTAATTTTAAAGCTTCAGAAAGTTTAGTTACACAGTAATGTAAAATAAAACTTTAAGATTAAAACCTAAACCTATTTAAATTTCAGTAACTAATAGATAGATAATTCGGAAGTACAGCATATGTAAAAATAAAGTTAATCATTTTAAAGTTTAGAAAACGTTTTGCATTTTCTCAAGAGAAAAGTAATTTAATTGAAAAAAAATAATTTAAATTAATGTGTCAACAATATTATGAAATTAAAAGTATTGCGTAAAAAGAAATCCGACGAAATTAGCAATTAGCGATTTCGGATTGCTAGTTATTAGCAAATAAGTGCCTAATATTTAGGAAGTTAACAGAAATGGAAATTTTATTGCATAAAGGTGGAAGATTTCAAAAATCCTTGAATTAGGCATAAACTTTTGTAAGGGTTCAAAAAGGAAAGAGTACAGACTAAAACATACAAATGATGAATATAAGTACGTATAAAATCCCAAGCAAAAATAAGATTCGAAAATTGCACTAACAGTAAAATCCTATCAAAACAAAAGCCAAACATGAAATCAATTGAAATGAGCGAAGAAAAGCTAAATAAAATAAAGAATGACACGTTGGTAATAAGAAAGAGAGAAGACAAATAATAATAATTAATGTCCTCGGGTGTTCATATTGATACATTTTAATGTTAATTATTATATTAATATACACTACGGACAGCAACCGCGGGAATCTACAAGCCAGATTAATATTAAATGGACTTTAGTAAGACAGTCATAGTCGATTGATTCAATATTTATTTCATTTGATTTTTCTGTATGGCCGAATCGGTCTCAATAATGTAGTGACCTAATGTAATGCCGTCAATACAAATAGTTTCAGAGATTTCTACACATTGTCTTACTTGTAAAGCTCTTATATTATCATATGCTATACATTCAATTAATTTACAGTTTCAATTCTGTAAATTAACAAACTGAGGTGATTTTCAAATGCAAAATATGTTCGAACTCATATTACATTTAGTCTCGAAATAAAAACAGTTAGTAAGTAAAGTAACCAAAGCATTTAGAATTTTGCAGCTCTCAATAAGATTATATTATAGAAAAATTATATATTTTAATTTAGTTTTCATAAATTTAATTGTTTCTGGTCTATGAATATCATAAAACGGAAAAGCATTACATTTTCTACTTCTTTTCTTCGTCTTTTAACGAATAACAACTCAATTGCAAACGATCGATGCGTGTTTAATGTGTTGTAATTTCCTGAAAGGTAGTTGGGTTACATTTCAAGAGACAAGTTGAATGTAGCGTAAGAGCGTAGAAGTTCCAACGAGATGACTGAATCGGTTTTCAGAGTACGTTTTAAACTTGAAAAAAAGTTTTTTGAAAAGCAATGAAGTGACATAATATCTCGGGATAGATGCCTGTGGAAAATAAAGGAAAGTTGGATTAAATGTAATATATATGTATGTAACAGTGATTTCAATATAATAAAAGAGCATTAATCAGAGAATATTCAAAAAGTACAGAATTTACTTTCAGATTATATTTAGAATTTGGAGTATTTTGAAATACAGTTTGTTATTTTTAAAGTAACATATATTTAGCATATTTGATAATTATTAAGACTATTTATGTATTGGGTTGGCAACTAAGTACTTTCGGTTTTTACTGATAGAGAGCGTTGCTTTATTTTTTGTATAACGTATGTTAATGCCTGTACTTTACCGTTTGTCGCGTGATACTAGTCACATTGACGTAACTTCAGAAGCAAGTAGTGCGTGATTTTTATTAAAGCTATTAGTTGTGGGTTAATTTTAAATGAAGTGCAGAAACAAACATTTTCGACATATTTTACTATTTTATTTCCGTAAAGGAAAGAAAGCTGCTGCAGCTCACAAAAAGATATGTGAAGTCTATGGTGCTAATTGCTTAACAGAGCGCACGTGTCAGAATTGGTATAAAAAATTCCGTTCTGAAGATTTTTCCCTCAAAGTTGAGCAACGCTCTGGTCGGCCTACTGAAGTTGATGATGACCAAATCAAAGTCATAATTGAAGAGGATCATCATATAACTGTTCGAGAGGTTGCGGAGAGGCTACATGTATCGCACACAACAATCGAAAAACATTTAAAATGTCTTGGGCTAGTTAAGAAGCTTGATATTTAGGTACCTCACGAATTGAAAGAAATTCATTTAACACAAAGAATCAACTTTTGCGATATGCACCTTAGACGAAATGAAACCGACCCTTTCTTAAAAAGAATCATCACTGGTGATGAAAAATTGGCCCTGTACAGTAACATAGTTCGAAAACGATCATGGAGCAAACACGATAAACCTGCTCAAACCACATCGAACGCTGAATTGCATCCAAAAAAGATCATGCTGTCAGTTTGGTGGGATTACAAAGGTGTTGTCTTTTTGAGCTGCTTTCAAGGAACCAAACGATCAATTCTGATGTTTACTGTCAACAATTAATAAAACTGGTTGAAGCAATCAAAGAAAAACGGCCAGAATTGTCAAATCGGAAAGGTGTAGTTTGCCGCCAAGATAATGCAAGACCTCACACATCTTTGGCAACTTGTGGGAAACTATTGGAGCTTGGCTGGGAAGTGACGCCACATCCCCCATACAGCCCTGATCTAGCACCATCTGATTACCATTTATTTCGAAGTTTGCAGGATTCTTTGAATGGTAAAACTTTCACAAATGCCGATGACTTTCACTCGCACCTGGTTCAGTTTTTTGCTGATAAGGACCAGAAATTTTATGAGCTCGAAATCATGCAACTGAAAGAAAGATAGCAAAAGGTCATTGAGCAAAATGTTAAAAAAAAAGTGTTTTATTTTATACTACAAAACCGAAAGTACTTAGTTGCCAACCCAATATACATATATGATTTAAGATAGGGTATAAAAATACACTTTTCACTTCCCAATACACATTTTTTAGTTTATTCGACTAAAAAAATCACTACAATTCAAAGCAAGTACATTACACTACAATGTCGGTATTTTATATAAATATACGTATATGCATTGTGTTTATCCAAGGATTTTGTTTAATTGGAAAAAAATTCCTTTGTAATAAAGTTGAAGCTGGATAGTAACAAAATGTTATCTAGTATAAAACAACTTGATATTGTACCTAATTTCTAAACCTTGAAATGGAAATAAACACTGAAACTATACTTTAATCATGGCAAGAGTTTTACTCAATTTGTGTTTACTACTTTCGTACATACACAAGAAGAAAACACCGAAAGTGTGAAGATTGTGATAAACGAAATCTATAAATAAAGGTTACTTTACCTTACCATCCAAATCAATCTCTTAAATAACCAGAATTGGATAAGATATTAGAAGATGTAAAACTTTAGATGCTGTTTATATAAACAGCTTTATACATGAGAAAATAATTATATCAGATACGTGTGTGTGAGTTTATTTTCCACTAATACGTAATAATAAGACTTCTTAAGTAATAAGTAGAAGTATATTAAATGCCATTAGAGGATACTATGACTTCGAATTTTGAACTACGTTAAATATAAATAACATTAATTTTTGAAATTTGATTATATTTTATATATATATATATATATATATATATATATATATATATATATACATGTACAATACGTTTATCTTTTATAGGAGAAATAGACGACCTTTCTTGTTCAAATATTTATTTATTTTGACAAGGTATAATATAATCGTTGAATGATTATATGTTACGATAACCTAGTTTCATTAACGTGTTGTAAAAAATTATTTCTATTAGCACATTTCGTTTATTTGTAGCGAAAAGAATTGTATATCATTCGCTTTATAAAAGTCTGCCATATTTCTAAATAAGAATCCTTTAAGCCTTTAATACATTAATTAAAATAAAATAAATCTATTTAGATAAACCAAACTTAAAATTGTTTATTGAATGATATTTTATTTTTAGGGAAGTATTTTATATATATATATATATATATATATATATATATATATAAACGCTCCCAATACTATATGCATAACACTTTGCAACTCTGCATATAATGTATCTCAATATTAAATAGAGATCTGCTTAAGCCGCCATCAAAATGTGTACGCGTATGTAGCCATTTTCGGTAAGTCTTTTTATCAACAGATACCGCTCTTAACGTGCTTATATGCACTTTATGTATAAATCCGATATGGTATACAGGGCTGTTCAAGACACTAGTTTCACATTCTCGTTGAGAGCCTTACGGCTCTCACCGAGAATGTAAGTAAGTTAGTAAGCACGTACTTTGGTACATGTTAACCGAACGGAGATATCAAAGAGATTTTTGACCAGTTTTTGACTCGCTTTTATTTTTGTTATACAATTGTGATTGTGACTCAGTGAAATCAACTTCAGATATATTTTACAACGCGAAAATTCCCAGACTCCTCTCTTCAATAAGATCGTCATTTTTGCGAGCGACGGCAATCGGCCGTGGCCACGTGGTGGTTGGACCGACCGATGAAACCGGTGAATGTCCGAACTCCCGACATGGAGACTAGCGTGAAGGAAAACAAAAAGAAAACGAAACAAATGGAGGACAACAACAATAAGAGTAAGACAACAACAACTAATACAGCAAACACTAATACGACAAATACGACAACAAACACTAAAACAGCTGCCGACAAAAAACCGGTAGATATCGTAATTGACGTGGACGTAGGTGCGTTACACGACATGAAATCGGCCGAAAACTTAAATAGACAACAACTGATATAGGTTAAAACATTAAAGCTCGACGAACAAGACGACGACAAAGAGACAAACAGAAACACAAACACAACCATCACAGAAAATACAGTTAACACAACACACACAATAACAAAAAAGACACGCTATCAAATGAACGCAAAACAGTAAAGGGAGAAGCGATGCAAGTACCCGTCATCCTCCGAAGAGGATACAGAAGATAGCACGCCGTGAAGAACAAAAGAAAGTATCGAAACGAATCGGACGAAGAAAACAAAGAAGAACATAAAATAAAGAAAGACAGAAAGGTAACTACACAAACACTAAAAATGACTGACTAAGACACACACACAAACAAGCGAAATACACCACAACAAACAACACAAAGACCAACAATACCGATAATACAAAAAAACAAACAAACACCGACAACAACAATACGAAAAGGGAGAAAGTATCACCGATCGTCATCCGTGTCAAAAATGCGTGAGGCCGGATTAACAGGGAAATGAGCGCCAAACGGATAAATTTCGTAAAACCCCGACTCACCGAAGAGGGCATAAAACTACTGCCGACAACGACCGAAGATTTCCGCGCGACAACGCGCTATCTAGACGGCACAAAGATGCCATATCACACCTTCAGGCTCGAAGAAGAGCGCACGCTGAAGGTAGTGATACGTGGCATAAGTACGGATTTCACGATCGAGGAGATCAAAGAGGATCTCGAAAGCAAAGATATCGAGACAATCGCGGTGTCCAGAATGCAACACCCGATCAAAAAGACGCCATACCCAATGATATTAGTAGAGGCGTCGCGTGAGAAGGCCGAAAAACTGTACGGCCTAACTGACATCTGCAGATTGGTGATCCGCGTAGAAGCGCTGATCCGCAACGTCGGAAACGTGCAATGCCATCGCTGCCAACTATACGGACACTCACAATACACCTGCAGAGCAATCTTCAGGTGTGTAAAATGCGGTGAAGGCCACAAAAGCGAGGAATGCGCAAAAAGTCGAGAGACACCCGCTATATGCGCGAACTGTGGTGAAGCACACACCGCTAATTACAGAGGGTTCATCAAAGCACCCCAACCAAGAACAAAGGAACAAAAACAACAACAACAGAAACCGGCGCTACTACCGACGCCGGTGCCACACATATCACGAAACACATACACAACACAAAACAATACGTACGCTACAATAATAACGGGCATAAAAACACAGACGAACGCTACACAACCCCCTAAACAAAACACGCAACACACACAAAACAGCGCGAAAAAATCCGCGATAGCCGCGGCCACACTCGGGGAAATGTTGCTGGCCTTCAGCAAAACAAACCCGTCCGCGAACGATACTAAACACTTCCTTGCGCACATCCAAACTATTCTCCAACTTTTTTAATGGATAGTAAAATAAATCCAGCGGCACTTACGATAGTCGCATGGAACGCGAACGGAATAAGACTGAAAAAACAAGAGTTACAAATATATGCCGAAAACAAACAAGCAGACGTAATACTGGTATCAGAGACGCACCTCCAGCCGGCGCAAAGACTAAACTTAAGAAACTAAATACAAGACATACAGAAGGGACAGACAAACGCCAGGAGGCGTAACGGCGACATACATAAAAAGGAACATAAAACACACACAATTACCGATACCAGACACGACAGAACTCGAGACAAATGGTGTGATAATACACACAAAAAAGAGTGATATCCACGTATACGCGGCATACCTGCCCCTGCAGGCGAAGTTCAAAGAAGAAGAGTTCGACGGAATACTCGACAACAACAAACAGATCATAATAGCGGGGGATCTAAACGCGGAAAACAAACTATTGGGCTGCTAAACCGACAACCAACACAGGAAAAAACTACAAAAATACCACGAAAAGCGCGGGGTGAACGTCATAGCCCCCGACAAGCCATCATTCTTTCAACAAGGACGCAGACCGTACATATTAGACATCACGATCACAAATAACGTACGTAACACACCGTCAATTGAAATAGAGGAGGCTCTGAGCTCGGATCACAACCCAATTATCCTTCACTGGGAAATGGGAGCAAAGAACACACATACAACACAACACACACGAACTGGAAAACATTCACAAAATACCTAAAACAGAACACGCCGACCATAGCACATGTAAACGATAAGCGCGAACTAGAGAACGCGGTCACACAAATACAAAACACTATTAAAACAGCCACGGCGGCAAGCACGTTTAAAGTAACACACAAACACCACACGGACAAACTACCATACGACATAAAACAACTAATCAGAAACTAAAACAAAGCGCGAAGAAAATTCCACAATACACTAGACCCGCGAGACAAAACGACACTAAACGCCCTACAATAACAGGTAAAAGACGCCATTCGCGATTTCAAAAACTCCTAATGGCAAAACAAACTTCAAAAAATTGACGCGGACAAACAACATAACGATCTGTGGCGATTGTGTAAAGCGCTTAAAAAAGAGCAAATCACAATCCCACCACTCAACACGGAAAACGGGATCGCGATCACGGACCAACAAAAAGTAGAAACTTTCGCGGCACAGATAGAAACCCAATGCACGCCGAATTGGGAAAACACTGACATACGGCACATCACGAACACACACAGACAAGTAAATAGAGAAACAAAGACACAAAATACACAACACGGTGACTTTTTCACACCGAACGAAATAAAACACGCGATAAAATACGCGAAAAACAACGAAGCACCCGGATTTGACGGCATAAACAACACAATGATGAAAGCGCTACCACACAAAACACTAATGTTCATTCTCGCCATAGCAAACGCGATTCTAAAAATCCAAAGGTATCCAGAAAAATGGAAACACGCGAAAATTATTGTGTTCCCCAAACCGAGTAAGGATCACAAAAACCCCGCGAACTACCGCCCGATAAGTCTGCTCCCCACAATCAGCAAAGTAATAGACCGACTATTACTTACCAGATTAACGGAACATTCCGAAACACAAAACATAATACCCGATGAACAGCACGGTTTCAGACCCAAACACTCAACCACGACACAATTATCCAGGGTGACCGAATACATAAATGACGGTTAAAAAATATCAAAAAAACGCGGGCTTGTTCCTCGATATATCGAAGGCATTCGACCGTGTGTGGCATCAGGGACTAATATACAAACTACACACGTACAAGTACCCAAAACACATAACACGAATCATACAATCATACCTATACAGACGAACATTCCAAATTATAATACACAATCGACAACACACGTGCTGACGGCAGGAGTCCCACAGGGATCAATACTGTCCCCACACCTATACGCGATATACACCGCGGATATTCCCAAAGAGCAACGAGGAATAATCGCCACATATGCAGACGATACCGCGATACTCACACAATCGTTCAAAGAACACATCGCGATACAAAAACTATAGGAAAACACAAACAAACTCATTGACTGGTGTCACACCTGACGCATCGCGATTAATACAGACAAAACACAAGCAATTGCGTTTAAACGCGAGAAAAAACCACCTGCAACAAATCTGACAATTAAAAACACACACAATAAATGGACAGAAAAAGTAAAATATCTAGGCGTCACTCTAGATAAAAAACTGACATACACAGAACACGTAAACGATACAATTAAGAAAGCCAAACAAGCAGCGCACTGGTGATGCTAATCGGAAAACAATCAGCACTAACCCTGAAAACAAAATTACTCATTTACAAACAAATAATACGACCCATCACAACATACGCATCGCCCATATGGCTACACGTAAACAAGACACTGAAAAACAAACTAAACGCGTTCCAAAACACATCACTACGGATGGCACTCAGGGCGCCGTGATACATGAGAAACACACAAATACACAGAGAGGCGGGATTAGCACCGCTAATCGATCACATTAAGAACCGAGCAAAGAGCTTCTACAAAGCGATGAAAACACACACAAACGCGACACTTACACACGTAACAGACCATCCAAAAACACACCAAAGATACAGAAGGCCAGCGATGGAAATAGACAGCGACGAAAACGAAAACGATTAGATATCGGAGTAGCTCAAACGTCAATGTGAAGATTAATCACGATGACGACTGGGAGCAAAAGGGCAGAGCCCTAGCACGAATATACTATAAAGAAGCAGAAGAAGCAGACTCTAGTTTGACAAGACTACAAAAATGCACATAATATGTACAGATGTACCTAATACTAATATATATTACTAGGAAGGAACCGCTTTCGATTAATCCAGAATTCTTCTGGCATAATTCAGTTCAATAGGCGATTAGAGCATAAACGTTTTGGTAGCATAAAAGCAGCAAGTCAAGATCGGTCTTCGTCTATAAGGTAACTCACTCGAGACACGATCCCTCAAATCATTTTCTTAATATTAGGTCGATTCGCCTTCTGTTAATGTTCAAAGCTTTCGGCACCTTGCATAAGGGAAACTGTTCGCCATCGCGTATTATGTTTATATATAAAAATATATGTACACAAGAACATGGTTACGCCAGCGTGAAATTTGACTGAACAACAGCGATGAATAATATATGTTCGAATCTGTAAAGTATGTATCGATGGACATACATACGGATAGCATTGCAAGCATTTGATTTTAACTGGAATAAATACGGTTCTGTGATCGATAGATGTAGCAGTATCGCCAGTTAGAAAATGTGATGGACTCAGATATGATAGATCGTTAGGACTCTTTGGTGTTGGAGCTATAGTTCGGGAATTTGAAAGGCCTTCTATTTGAACTAAAAGTGTATACATTCCTTCATATATTAACGATACTTTTTCAATTATTCAAGTAAGACGTATTTTAAGGAATTTATTTGAAGCTTCCCAGAGTTTTCTAAAATAAGATTTGAGAGGAATAAAAAGCCACTTTATTTGTTTGTAACAATATATACTTTAATATCTTCGGATGGCAGTTATTTATTTAATTTCTTTAATCCTTTGTTTGCTCGAACAAACTAAATTTGGATAAACTGCCTCTGGCGGCAAAATATTCAAAAACTGCACCATGGGCTTTTACAAGTTACGATATATTGTTGCTTCATACTTTATCGAATATAGAGAGGCCCAAAATAATTAACCGCTAAAATTTTAAAATCATCGTTATTCTATGTTATTGTAGATCTTCCACAAAGTAATTTATATTTATCGCGTTTGAATTGAAACAACTTGCGCATTCTATAGTTACTTTCTTTACAGGCTCCTTTTATTGATAATGACGAATATTATGTTCGCATAACAGGTACTGTTTAATGTATTCCAGCACATAATTGTTTAATACTAAATATAACTCTTAATAATCAGTATTGTGAGTGTTTCACTGGCAGCACTATTTGGTGCGTTTGTGAATACGGTATGTTCAATTACTTTGAGCTACCATCAATTCTCATTATTCCATCTTCATCCATAAATGTATTGAAACACAGTAAATGACTTTTCGAACTGCGTGATTATTTCGAACCTGTTTATATTCTTTATTGAACCATTGCTTTTGCACTATAGTAATAAGTGCTTTCAAGGCTTAATTTAATTCACGGGAAGCTAAATAACCTGTTTAGGATTTTGCTGCTGTTGCATCAATTCGAACTCTTATATTACTACTTGTTTAGTTTGTTTAAATCAGAACATCTTTCTAATATATCAAATGTGTCCTCTGTTTTATTTGTAGCGACAACCGTGCAGATTTTCGATTCTTGTAGACTTTCTACCGGTGTAAATTTAGTGATTAGCCACTCGTTGGACTATAATTGTAAAAATTTAGGATCATACCACTATAATCTATGTTCTTTAATATAGAAGGAGAACTTCCTCTAATCAACAAATATACTAGGGTTTTCTTTAGTACTAATATGACATTAATCTGTAATGTTTGATAATTCTTGTATTTCAGACATTCTGAGGATATCAAAATTTTTGATGATTTGAACCATGACAAGATAACTGATAAAATCGGTCCTATAGTAGGTTTTATTAAATTTTAAAGAAAATGTCTGTCCCAACCTTTGCATTATTTGTGCTAATGCCAACGCCTCGCGCAGTTTCAATTGCGGCAATGTTATTTCTTTAGTTGAAGCAATTTTGGATTTTGAGTATAATAAATTGCAGAAGATATTTCTGTTATTTTGAAGTTATCTTATATACATACTGGTGCTGTATGCTTTTTCGCTTGCTTCACTAAAGCCGTGAAGTTAGATATGTTTTGGATGCTCAATCGATACCATGTGTCTAGGAATTTTAGTCTTGTAACTCTTTAATTTCTTGCATATAAGATAAGCATGTATTTTGTATATTTAAAGGAAGTGATTCACTTCCTCTTAGTTTTAGTTTCCATATATCTTGCATTACCATTTTAGGTTTTACTATAAACGGACTTACTGGAGCTAGTCGATGGAATATCTTAGAAATTTGAGATAATATTCTTCTTTTAAAAATTTCCTAGCCTTCTGAAATCTGTGATAATATGTACTGCATTGTCTTAGTTATGGTTGAGTCTGAATCTGATAATAAATCAACAATATAGTAATCTTTCAATATTATTTTGACTCCAAGTGGCTGGGTATCTTGTTATGTATTTGCTGATTTTTAATAATCAAATAAGAGGCAAAAACTGTCACAATATTTAATTTGAGTATTTGTATATTGACTCTATTAGACTCTCGCCATAATAAATGTAGAAAGAGCTTGCATATTTCGCGTATACAAACTTGTCTGTATATTTTGGTAACATTTGCAACTAAAACATATTTATGTAATCTAAATCTGCATACTATATCGAATAAATCTTATAATTTGAGCCCTAACATGAGGGTATTACTTAAAGATATTCCATTCTTCTTATGCTTCTTTATCCCTTCTGTTTACATAATAGGTTTCACAATGACATTTTTATTACTTACTGCTGTTACAGCATTGCTATAGAAGAAGATACATATTTAGATACATATTTAAATCGCTATACATGTAAAAAAATAACGACGCATGTTCCAAACTGTCCGATCCTGGCTAAAGTACATGCTGTAAAGAGTACGCGTAGTCTAAGTTAGTACTGCATTGAATTTGCAAACTTGGGTAGGGAGTAATAGTGGAAATAAAAACTGAATTAGCTAAGCTAAAGATTGTTTCATTGTTCGCTACAAAATCTATAGAGGAAGGTGTTTTGTACATATGTTATATGAGCTTCGTGAACAAGAAAAAGGGAAACAAATATCTAGAGTGTATCAGGGGATATCAACATGCCTAAAAGAGAGAGTGAGACGTAGGACAAACAGACCTGTCGTATGTAGGTACTTTATTGTATATCTGTTGATTTTGACTGTGAACTCCACGTTTGATCCTAATAGATCTACACCTCGTCCTATTAGTTTGAGGTAGGATACTGTAAAAATTGTTTATATCATATGTAAGGCAAAGATGTTGGGAAATAGAAACTCCTTCAAAAACTTCGCAAACTCGCGTAATAAAATTCCAAGATACGTTAACATTATTATGAGAAAGAGTTTAATGGAGCGCAACGTTAGAGAATAGGAAATTCTACGCATAATCTACTCACGCGGAATATCTACAATTGTTTCAAGAAGCTAAGCTTACCCAAGAGTCAACGCTTTCCATTTTGTTCGATTTATCACTAGGATGTCAGAAGTCTACGAACACGGACTAACGACTTATACATATATTACTATGAGTGATACAGTCGAATTCGCTAAGAGTAAAGGAAACACGGAAAATAATAGATGGGCAGTTAGTGCTGCGAGGGCATATGTAATCACGTTGGCGATTAACGAGGCAATCAAATACGTTAAAGAGATAAAGGTGTGGTAGGCGACACTCTTCACAGGCAGTGTGTCTGCTTTACAGGCATAGAAAGCATGCGGAAGCCACCGACTCTATTACATGTGACAAGCAACGCAGATGCTTGTCACTAGCGGGAGCAGCAAGGAGAATCCAACATCTTGACATAACGTACGGCGCCGTGCCATCAACACGTCAGTCCGCGACAAATATACGCGCCAGTTCACTGGGCATCGTCGGGTACATCGAACGTAATGGACGTTTCGCGTACTATGCCCCGCTTGGCGGAGGCATAGCATGCGCTAGCTAACAAAAGTGCTATTTAGACAGGGACAAGGACCTCCGCGCAGACTACGCCATCGCAGGACCTGGCTTTCCGCACGTAACGCAGGGCCGTAAGTCCGTCGGTTACTCAGGCCAAGCTGAGAAATCCGCGGGCCGCTTTTCGCTGAGTATGGACAACAAAATGTATTGAAGAAGATTGCGGGAGAGGGCTCGAACGTCTATGGCTGCTCTGCTTCATCACACACACACACACACACACGTTACGAGCACGCTAGCACAATACACATACAGAGGCGCACTTGCACTTACACTAACATACGTCCATGCAAGCAAATCACCCTTACACGCATGCTTGCACGGATACAAAGTCGCAACGCGTACAGCGAAGACTGGCATGAGGGTGACCATGGAAGACATACGATGAGGGAATCGGAATCCCGGAAGGAGCTGAAATGCCAGAAATATTCCATATCATGAGCATGTTAGCACAACATATACAGAAAGATGCGCTCGAAGTAACACGGACACGCACACAGTACATATCCCTACGCACGCCCGAATGGGTGGAGAGATACAACATACAGCGGAACACGTCTTCCTCGAGTGTAGGCACGAAGTCACAGCGAGGGCTGCCACTTTGGCCGGTCACAGGTGGCCGCTTCGTGTCGATGATATAAAGGACGAGGAAGATGAAAGATGGTGACGATTTTTCAGCATTGCTGCTGAAAAACTTCAACGGCTTAAGCATGACCACCACTTACACTAAAACGCGGACATGCAAACAATATACACAGTTTGCTGGAAGGATTAGAACGACGACCACGGAGGAAGAAGGATTGACGTTGCATAGAGGATTCGGAATTCTAGCAGGAAGCGTGGTGGTGGTGGAATCACGCCGCCACCACCCTTCCCGTTAGAATCATCATCACAAGCACGCCAGCATACAATATAACATACACAGAGAAGCGTGCATTAAATTGCACCAACTTGCATGAGCACGTAAATCAGAAGGAAGCGTCTCTAGGTGGGCGACCACGATGACCAACTATGGACAAAGTGGGATAAGTTAAATATAATTTTTTTATTAATTTTTTGGACGAGCATGAATGAATGAGAAAAATGCCCACACAAACACACACACACGAGCGAGTGGCTACTGTGTTCTCTATATTAGAGGGGCACCGAATCCAAAATGGAAGAGAGACGACGAAGAGATTCTGCTGAGAATAAATTCAGGAAGAGCGAGCAGACGTATGATGACGGTAACTGAAATTCACTTGCCTCTCGATCTAAAAGGACTACCTGAGGACGAACGAACGTTTATTGGTGTATATTACTAATTGTTTATAATGAAGTAAGTGAAGTACGTAAGGGACGGACTACTTCCACAGGTTAGAAGTTATAATGTACGCAGGACGTGGGCTAGGCCTGCACTTACAGTTAATTCAAAATTAGTCTAGATTTAGAGAGCTAAATTTTAGCACTGAAAAGGTAAGATTAGGACATTTGGTTAGTGCCACAAGCAGAGCACCGGATTATTAGGGCCTGTGTTATCCCATAGAACTAAGTACTAAATAAAGTGTGAATGAACTGGAACATAGCTTTCGAAAAACATATACACTGCAAAATATTTTCAGAACTTTTACATGGAGTACAGATCTGAAAGAGAATAGACTGAAATAGATGATAGAGGAGTTTTATTAGCTATTAAAAATAATATCATTTTGAAAGAATAGATTTAACTCATTTAAACATGTCGCGAATTATTGATATCCTAGAATGTAAAATACCGTACAATTTTATTTCTATTAATATTATTGTTTATGTATCTCCTGACTTGTCAGAAATAGACTTTTCTCTGTTTTTAGAGGAACTTGAATTACTAGTTTATGATAGGACTAAATTATTAAGGTAACTTTAATACTACACATTTCAATAATCTAGGTATTAATGACAGTGAAGCCCCCTTTCATATATAGCTTTAAGGAATTTTCTGATCTCTTTCAGTAAAATGCTATTTTAAATGAAGGTCTTCTTGGTCTGGTATTAACAAATATATAATATTACAGTTCTTTGTAATCATGATTCATTAATCTGCATCGATCGACACCACCAGGATCTTTTGAGTTATTCTCGCAGTTTTTCGAAAGTAAATGAGCAAACATTCAATTTGAAAAAAGCCAATTTTAATGATCTATTGTATATAACGCATTTCTTAGAACTGATTGGTCTTTTCTATGCACTTATATTGACACGTCGCGTGTTTTAATTTCCAATATTCTAATATATTTTCTCTTTATTATATATACCCTGTTTCAAGAACAAGAAGAAAAAAATTACTGTATACTACACATATGAAATTAATAATCATCTGAAGTTTAAGAACTATTATCGTTCAAAGTACGAAAACTATAAACTTCATACCGATGCTATCTGCTTCTGGGTTTCCGGGCTGGAACCGCATCACTTGTATATCTGCCGATGTTTCGTACCCATTTGTTCAGGGCTGAACTACTGCACTGAAACTGAAAAGCAGTAGTTCAGCCCTGAAGATGTCCCATACAAATGGGTACGAAACGTCGGCAGATATACAAGTGGCATACCGACCTTTAATATTTTAAGGGTATTATCCTGCGAATCCTGTGAATCCTGTGAAGTAGCAAACATCGGCAGCCTAGGAAAGGTATCTGAAGGATATGGAAAACATTTTAACAAAAAAGGGTATGAGTAGAATTCCTGCAGATGGAACTTCAGGTGATTCTAAACAGAATATTAACGCTTTCACTTACTACTTCCAATCGGTGTTCATTTTGCTTGATGGCAATATGAATCAACAACAGTATGTCTCCTACAACTTTCCAATTTTCATATTTATTTTATTGAGGTTTCTATTATTAATTCATCGTTAAGTAAATTACCGAACAAACTTCGACCGTAGATAATCAAGTCCAGGTTACCTATTGAAAGATCGTGCACATATGTATATGTTAGCAATTCTATTTAATCTGACATTAGGTATTTAAACCTTTCCTAATTGTTGGAAATTAGCAAGAGTATTTCCTCTGCTGAAAGATATAGATCCAACGATTATTGCTGACTACAGACCTATAGCTATACCCTTAAATTTGAATGAGGTGATGTGCATTTATGCTTATTTGTCTCCTGTAATTTATAATTTAATATCAATATCACCATATCGATATGGTTTAATTTGAAAACGACGAACAGTTACCAGTTCAACCAGGATCAACACGGATAGATCGATGTCGTATATACTGACATCTCTAGCGCTTCCGATCGAATAACTCATTTGATATTAAATAAATTTAAATAAGTAGAAGTACACACACACACACAAATATATACAGACTATTCTAGAATTAGATATGCGCTGTCCACAAGTGGAAAGAGTGCAGTTAGGTTAAAGCGCGCGAGAAAGGAGGATAGACACTGGCAGTTTCACTTTTGTATTGTAAACAACTTCCCCTACTTTCTCGCGTGAACCTTCTTATTCTAGTATATCTATATATATATATATATATATATCTTTTTAATTTTTAGAATTTTCTATTTAATTTATTTCAAGAATATTTTATTAGTTTCACGCCAAACGGCAAAACATTTCAAGAAAATAGCCATGTTTGAAAATCTTTTTATTTTTAGAATTTTCTATTTCATTTATTTCAAGAATATTTTATTAGTTTCATTTCAAGAAAATAGCCATGTTGCATTTTATTAAAAGATTCAAATAAAATGCATCAAATAATTTATACAATTGTAGGTACGTATTGTCAATGCATAATGATTTACAGCCCCGACCTACACACATCATGTCGCCGGTGAAGACTGATTTCAGACATTCTCACGCGTAACACGCGAGAAAGTAGGGGAAGTTGTTTGCAATGCAAAAGTGGGAGAAAACGAAACTGCCAGTGAGAGATATTCTATCCTCCTTTCTCGCACGCTTTAACCTAACTGCACTCTTTCCACTTGTGGACAGCGCATATCTAATTCTAGAATGAACAAGTCTGTATATACAATATATACATAATCTAGAAATTTTCACCTCAATCCATGACATGAATGATTACGTCTTTTTGGAAAATCAGCTAGATACTGGTAATGATTGGTGCGAAAGTTGCTATTTACAGTTAAATCTATCTTAATGTATGGATCCATATACAAGGAAGCTAAACCTAATTACACGAATATTTATTGCATGCTACTCAATTAACATGGAACGATCTAGTCAAAAACCTTGGCGTTTTATTTGATGAGCAGCTCACGTTTGTTAGGACATTGAAAACGTCGCTTTATCTGCGAAAATGTCATTGAGTTTTGTTATAGGCAATGATAAAGCGTTTACTTCTACACAAGTAATGAAAGCTCTCTATTTTTCACAGGTTAGATCGAAACTTAAATATGAAGTTTTGGTATCCTTGCTAAATATATTTATTTTACAACATAATCTCCTTTCAGCTTTATACACCTTTGCCAGCGATGTTCAATGAGTTCGATACCCTTTTTATATTATAATAAGAACTGTCTTGTTTCCCAAAATAGCCATTAATTGCCGACATCACTTCTTCATCGCTGGAAAATCTTTGGTCATTAAGCCATTTTTTCAAGTTTAGGAACAGAAAATAATCCGAGAGGGCTAAATCTGGCGAACAGGGTGCATGAGGTAGCAATTCAAGCTTTAATTCTTTAATTCTGGCTATTGCAATAACGGATTTGTGAGTTAGTGCATTGTCTTTATGTTGCAATAAGTTCGCATAATACTCGCCGTTTATAGCTTTTTCCTTTTTCAAGAGAGTCAATGAAAATTATTCCAAGCCCATCCCAAAAAACCGATGCCATGACCCTGCCTGCAGATGAAATAGTCGTCGCCTTTTTTGGAACCGGTTCTCCCTTTTGTGTCCATTGTTTTGATTATTCTTTTGTCTCGGGTGTGAAGTGATGGATCCATGTTTCATCCATGGTTATGAAACGACGCAAAAATTCTGATTTGTTGCTGTGAAACTTCGCTAAACGCTCAATTGAAACATCTTTACGACATTGTTTATATTCGAGTGTAAGCAAATGTGGCACCCATCTTGCAAACAGCTTTCTCGTGTCCAAATTTTCAGATAATATGCGATATACCGCACTTTTTAAAATGCCTATTACGTCTGCTAACTCGCGCACTTTCAGTCGACGATCATCCAGTACTGCTTTGTGGATTTTCTTCACCATTTCTGGAGTCATCACCTCATTTGGTCGACCACTGCGATGCTCGTCTTGGCAGCTCGTATGGCCTCGTTTAGACTCTGCTGCCCAATATTTCACTGTTGTAAATGAAGGAGCAGACTCACTCAGAATAGAATCTAGTTCGGCTTTTATGTCGGTTGGGCTAAGGCCTTTCAAATGAAAGTATTGTATCACGTAACGATGACCAATTTTATCCATTTTTACAAATTCACTAAAAACGTTCAGTATTGATGGCTGCCAAACGAATACTAAACAACGTGGCGTCTTCAAACTTGAAACATTTGCTTTATAAATTTTGAACTTTCTAATACAGTGATATTTTCCAAACAACTACCGCCATCTCTAGGTCAGGCCGGGTACTTATGGGACCACCCTCGTATAATAAGTAAGAACTATATACTATATTGGGTCCTGAAAAAATTCGATAAAAACTTTATTGCACCTAAATATGCAGAAAAATCTTAATAAACAGGGTGCACGCATGGACGGTTGTGGAGATACAGAATATTTTACATTTACACGATTTTTTTGTTCTGTACAAACAAACAATGTAATCTATGAACAAACAAATCCACAAAGTTAAATGTGAACATCTCATTTAACTTTGTTCACAGTGCTCTTCCTCTATTTCACAGCGGGTACGGCATCTCTGCGAAATCGTGGCTACCGTGAAATAGAGGACCTTTTGAACATTCAGTTAACTTTCTGCTTTTGTTGGTTGTTCGTAAATTACATTGTTTGTTTGTATATGATTAAAAAAATGTCACAAAATTAAGAAAAATTTAAATATATATTTACAAAAAACCAAACACAAGACGATATTATTGAATTCATATATCTTATTTATTACAATATATCAAAAAAATCTTCTGTGTTACAACAATAAATATAAAATAGTAAATAATTGATGGATATTGTTTGTTAATATCTCCACAATTAATAAGAATAGCGTTGATTTACACTATATTTTAGTTTCCAATAAGCAACATGTTTTACAAGATTAATATCAGAAGCTTGATGTAGTTTAAAGAGAAATATTAATAGTTCACATGATTTTGTGTGTTGATACCTAGAATTGAAATTACATATTGCTGTGTATTTTAATATAGACGTCAATAAAAATACAAAGATGCATTATGTTATGACACTCAAATGTGCAGATTATGTGTACGATATAAAAATTCACTCATTTTTAATGCACCTATATATACATTAATTTACTACAGAAAAAGTTTACCATTCTTAGCAGAAATATTAAATTCTTGTATAATACATAAACGTATACATTATACGATAAAAAAATTAATTTGATTGTTAGAAGGATATGTATAATTATGTATTGATACAGACCGAAATAGTAAGACGATTTTCATATTTCTCGAAAATTATCTTTACTGCATGAGACTCAATAAAAGGATAAAACACTGTTTTAAGCACTTCCATTTTAGATAATGGGAAATAAGCAGAATGTAATTTCAGTTGACTTAAAATATTGTGTTATATTAATATGAATTAGCAAACTTGTTTGAATTTTAAACCAGGAGAACCAATTTGAGTATATTTTGATGATAGTTTAGAAGTAGATATATATTTACAAACAACATTGTGTAAGACAAAATAGTATGTAATAAATAACGGCTTAGCCAAGAGAATAATGAAGTACAATGCTAACTAAAAATAAACTGATTAATGTGCAATTTTCATGATATTTTCTTAGTAATTATTTGTTTATGTGTTATGTTAACTAAAATAGGGTTACTTCAAAACATCGATATTAGCAATTATAACAAATATTTCAGAAACCGCTAAACAATTCGTCGAAAGGTAGATATAACCATAATTGGAAAAATGTCCGATAGAGGACAATAGGGATTTTAGAAATTTTATTTAAAAATATTAAATTGAGAATTTAATGGAAAAGTCAAGAGCAAGCAAGAAAATTAAACATCGAAATCAAGACATTTTTTAAAGGATAAGGAAAGTATTTGATCGATAACATAGTTAAAATACTGATTCCTTGAAGTTCGATCATTTCACATTGTTTTCGGTCCAATCTTGCCCATCGATCAATTGACACGGATATGAACAAAATAGAGACAGTCGGAGAGAATTCGTCTATTCGAGATATTCAAACGTGTAGAAATTTTGTAAATAACCGCTCCTATTAATTTTGTTCAATTACATAATATCTGATCGCAATTTGACGTTTCAAACTAAATTATTAAATATATATACGTAGGCATATCTATAAGGTTGTAGATGGCTAAGTGGTGTTAATTAGTCCAAGCTTGCTCTTGAAAACACGTTTAATCTAATCTTAAGATTGTCATTTTCATATTTTTATCTAACATCTTGTTGTGGACGTGCACCACTAGGCAGAGGATAGCCGTGTGTGTATTAACTACTTTTGTCATTTTTATTCTAAACACGAACAAGAAATCAAAAATGTTGTTTACTCTGGATTATATGTATTTGCTTTTCAATATTTAAATTTTGTATTGTGAAAAATATATGGAATCATATGACACTGCGGTCCTTCCATTGCGCAGCCGCATTGGGTAAGGCTGTGATTAGAATGTCATTGACCTTGGTACTTCCCTAGCAACAACCCGTAGTTTTGTCTCTATATCCGTTTTAGTTTATTTTCTAACTTTAATTTTAGAGGACACTGTTACTTAGTAGTGCTGTAATAATGGTTGATATAAAAATCAAGCTGCGAATTAACCTGAAATTCTTTATCAAATTAAAAAATCGCCAACAGAATTTTCCAGTACGACTCGTAAACAAAGTGCCAATCGATGCACTGGAAGGCCACCGGATCACCAATACAGAAAAAAGCACAATTGACAAAAGTCGGAATTGAATACTAATCGTTTTTTTTCGACATCAAGGGTGTTATTATGACTGACTGGGTGTCTAACAGCGAAACCGTTAATCTGAAATACTACAAGGAAGTCCTAATCAAACTGACGGAAACTCGTAGATTCTGCACCAGTTTACGCACCAGCTCACAATGCCTTATCTGTGAAGCAATGTTTAGCGGACAAACGCATTGCTGTGCTTGATAAACCCCCGTATTTACCAGATGTCGCACCATGTGACTTCAACCTGTTCCCAAAAGTGAAAAGTGCATTATAGGGAACACATTTTCAGTCTATTGAGCAAGTAAAAGCAAAAACGGTTGAAGAGGCAGGCAACTGATGAACTACAGCATCGTAGTTGAATTTGATGGAGCCTGTGGTTGATTGACTTGATCAATAAGGTTGATATATAACCCCTTTCCACATTAACTTTTGTAAATTCTGAAAAACCAAGATGTACACTGTGTGTACATCTTGGTTTTGAACGGTGTGGATCGCACGGAGTTTGATTTTCGTGCGGTTGTTTTTCGCCGTGTTTTATGCGACACTTTGAAATTATCTGCTGATGATGACAACTTGGTTGTCGAAATGCGTATACAGAATTTACAAAAGTTAATGTGGAAAGGGGTTATATATCAACCTTACAGCATCGTTTTGAATAATGGAAGATACGCATACAGCAGTGTATAATATATGTTAAATATAAGTTTATTTGCAATAAATAACATTTTTCACACCAGTCCCGTTATTTACTTGCCACACTTTGTATGAGTAGATAGTAGATGGCCACGATTGTGAGGATTGCATGTATTTATCTGTAGTTATTTTTATATTATTATTATATTCAAAGACAAGGTTCTTTGAATTATAAGTTCATAATCCAACTTTTGATTTCGAAGTTTTGAATGAGGTTTTCCTTCTAGGCTAAATTCGTTTAAAGCTTTATTAATTACTATATAATATCGATTCTATCAATAAATATAACATCCCGTTCACTGTGTATAGTGTATTTAAAAATATTTTGAAGATTATCAATCTTTTACCATAACTGTATATATTACTTTTAAATATCGTTATTCAGCTAACTTATATTTAGATGTGTTCGAATTTTGATAAAGTTAATAAAATCACAGTTTGTAAGTAATTTATCGTTTTATTTATCTGAATGTTGATCAAAAAAAAACCCTGCTCAGATCTTTAAAAACATTTTATAAAGGAATTTCATAATAATATGTAAATATTTTGCTGTTCCAGGATATTTATTTATCTTATCAACTAGGTTTCATTCTCAAAGTTTATTGTTACATCCTCGACAAGCAAGAGGATAAGTAATAGCTCCAACAACATGTAATATGTAATTTGTAAATGTCTTGAAGATTCATTTTACCTTTTGTTCATTTATGGCGTTTAACAGTATTATTTGCCGGAAAGTTTAATATTTTGTTCATATTTTGGGTATATCACTGTACATTCTACCCTTAACATTTTTGTTTATATTATAATTGGATGGCTTTTGTATCCTTGACAGATTTCACTTTCACTTCTTATTTTAAAACTTTATTTATTTCACTATGGCCCGGTGTTATTACATTTTCTTGTTCCATGAGATTATTTTCACATAATTCACTAAGTTTAATTTATACTTGTTATTTTTAATTAGGATAATGTTTTATTTATAAGTATCTTTTCGGTTGGATTCATTGTAATGTATTCTTTTATTCCTTAGTCTTTTTGTAAGACTCGATCAGCTGATCAATGTTAATATACATTTCTTTAATAACTTTATTTGCGTCAGGATTACGTATACGTATTTGTAAGTAGTAATTTTGTTTTATTACTACAATATTTTTCTTTAGCATTATAAACTGTTTGAATTTATTGTTTGAATCATTTTATTATTATTATTATTATTCCCTTAAGATATTATAGCACCATCTACCGTTCTTCATTTCATCTTAATTATTATTTTATGAAAGTCTGTATCTTCTTCAAGTTACAGTATTTAATTAATTTTTAATTTTTCAACTGTTTTGTATTTGGCTTCCCAGTTATTTTAATATATTTTATAATTATTTTGTTTCGAATAGCGATCCCGTAATTTGTTACTGTTTACTTTCCCCACGTAATAAAGTAACATTTTCGAAGAAAAATACATATGTTAGAATGTTCCTTCTTTTTACGGAACTCATAGAGTTGAGATCATAGCAAATAAAATCATTTTTGGATGCAATGAATTAGCATTTTGTCATAAATAAATGTATTTCCCTTACAGCAGTAATTGTATTAGTAATACTAATTTATAATTTATTAATCTATATTAAGGTATTAAGAGATAGACACGAAAACGTGGACTTTATCATCTATTTTCGCTTAAAATTAATTCCTCATCTTCAACAAACAGATAATTTTTTCGGAGTGAAGCTATATGAAATAGAGATATGTATTGCAAATATTTATTTATATATCGTTGAATTAGTGTTTGCGTTTTTTTCGCATTGAAATTTTAGAGTCCTTAGTTGGGCGTTTCTCACCCTGGCTACCCGAGCCTACTGAGGAAGGTCATATAAGTGAGGTATTTGATCATACAACCGGTACAGCAATCAGGTCTGAATTATTCTTTTTCTTTCTACAACCACCTTGAGTTTGAAACTATAAGGTAAAGCCTACCCTTAGATGTAAGCGACATATTGTCAGCCATGAAAGTAATTAATCTGTAAATCTTTAATAATAATAATAATAATAATGTATATATTTGCCCAACAGATCTTTACAATCTTATTACAGGACAACTTTTAAATCTATTACTTCTGCTTTGACTTACAGTGAACACCCAATTTTCTAAATACATTAAATACTAATTTACATTAAATACTTGTAGAACCCACCACCGTAAAAAGTATAGACACACTTATACACTACAAACACGGTAAGTGCACTGGCGTAAAATCGTTGGTAAAGGACTATAGTTTGTATCCACGGCTGTTAAATTATTAAAGTTATTACATACTCGCTAGACAGGCGATCCAATCTGTACATTTGTCCTTCGTATGGGCAGGCGAAAGGTGTTCGTTATTATAGTCGTTTGCCTGGGAACCAAAAAGTTTTTCTTTGCCAGAGTTTCAGGTGTGTCAATTATATTATGTAGAAGAAGGTAAAGAAATTTTATCTCATTGCGGTGTCTACGGAGCTCTAATGGTTCTATGTTAAATATCGTTAGTAGATTAATATGGCCGTAGCCCCGAGGAGGATAGTTCCCAAACTAACGAAAGAAGAGGTACTTTAGAAAACGCCTTTGCACTAATTCCAGCGCATGAATATGTGTTTTATAAAGAGGTGACCACACCAATGACGCATATTCGAGTTTTGACCTAACAAAGGCAAAATAAAGTGAAGTATGCTGTCGATTGGCGAGAAGGAGTTGGTGGTTCTAATTATGAAACCCAAAGTTTTTAATGCAGCATTGGATGTATTATCTATATGGTTATTGAATAATAATTTGGAGTTAAATGTAATACCCAAATCCCTAACAACCTAATATTTTTCTAGGTAAGCATTGTTCAAAATGTAATTGAATTCAATAGAGGAATTTCTACGAGTGAATGAGACACTTAGAAATATTCAAGTGAATCCGATTATCGGTGTACCATGCCTGGATCACATCCAACTGTTCTTGAAGGTGAGCGCAGTCATTGATATTATTTACTGCGTGATATATTTTCAGATTATCTGCGAATAATAATTTCTCATAGTTTAGAAGTTCAGCAAGGTCGTTTATAAAAATAGAAAACAAAAGAGGTCCTAGATTTGACCCTTGCGGGACTCCAGATGTTGAATGAAAAAGCTGTCATTTATGACCTTTGTAGTAGGCATAGTCTATGAGATAAGTAGGACCGAAATAGCAGTGTAAGTGACGGCGAGAAACCTACTTTAGCCAGTTTGTATAGTAATATTGAGTGACCGATCCGATCAAACGCTTTAGAGAAATCGGTAAAAATAGTGTCTACTTGTATGTTCCTAACCATGTTATCAGATAGAAACTGCGTAAATATTGTTAAGTTAGTGACCGTTGAACGCTTACTAAAAAAAATATGCTGCCATATGGATAGCAGAGATTTGATTTGCGGAGAGATATTATGAAAGAGGCAAGCCTCAAAAACTTTAGCGAAGTTGTTTATTATTGTAATTGGACGGTAATTTTCAATGCAACCCACGTCGCTTTTCTTATAAACCGGAATCATTCTACCAATTTTCCAGCATTCAGGTAAAATATAAGACTGAACTGAAAGATTAAATATTGTAGTTGGCACAATGGAGCAGCAAGGACGCCAGTACGATCCTTAATCAAGAAGCTAGAGCTACCATTACTACCTGTACTATTGGAAATCTTAAGTTGTTTAAATGAGTGAAAAACCTCCGATTCCAGAATAATCGGTACATTAATTAAGTTACTATTGCATGAATTATGGGTAGTAGGAGTAGGAGTCAAGAGAGGTAATGAGTAGACAGATGTGAAAATGTTCAGGAATTCATTAATTATTTCCCGAGGTGAGTCAAAAGTGCACCACCAATGTTCTTCAGGGAATTGGGTAATCCCTTATTATTCTGTTTGCTGCGTATGAAATTCCAATAAAATTTTGGATTGTGTTTTATAGAATCCTGTACTCTATTCAAATAATTGTACAATATTTTGGTATTTCTTTTTATTTTCTGCCGCAGTAATTTATACTTTGCTAAAAATTCTATACAACGCGTCTTCCTATATTTTAGTCGATATCTATTTTTTAATCTCAATTCATCTATATGTTCCCTAGTAAACCATACTGGATAGTTCCTCGCACACATGCGCTTTAACGGCACAAATAGATTAAAGTATTCATATATTCTAGCATAGAAATCTCTACACGCTGATTCAATATCAGTATATGAAGCGAGAAATGACCAATCAGTATTCGATAGTGTGTTATATAGATTGATGTAGTCAGCTTTTTTGAAATTGTAAGTGTAACAACCCTTGTTTGGAGTTAAGCTTGGAAAATTATGATTACCAAAATCAATAGACAAATTTATTGTAGGATGATCCAAATCCTCATTCGCCATCGGTGCATTTTCACGTTCAACAACTATTTATTTGCTATTTGTTAATACCAAATCTAGAATTCGTTGTCTGTGATTAACAATATTATTAATTTGCACTAGATCGACAAAGTTAGTAAAGCTTTTTGTTAGGTGAGTTTTTGCATCGTTTATGTCAGGATTATTAAAGTGCGTGACGTAAAATCGCCCACGATCAGTATATTGCTTGCACAAATATCTTCAAATAAAAGTAAAAATTCTTCGTAATCAGAAACAGAAATATCAGGAGGAATATAAAGAACAAAAACAGCCAACGGGACAGATTGCATATGAATTATACTACCGACGATATCAATGATCGGTACAGCAGTTGTAATGTTATTCAGATCAATTAGTTCGACATAATAGCTTTATTTACAACCGATTAGAACACCACCCCGTCTCTTATCAACAATGTCAAATTGTCTGTCTTGTCTTAAAACCTGGTAGTAAACATATCTGTCAGGCGATTCTAGCTTAAATGTACTATAGTCGGAATGCGCCTTTCATATTTAATCCTGACACCAGTCTCTCCATTAGTAGTTCTAGAATCTAGTTGTGCTTTGATCTTCTTATAATAATTCATTTGGCGAACAGTTTTGTCATGGAAAAGGCGGACATCTTTATATTCTGCAATATTTTTTAGATTCTTCCCTAACTTTATAATACTACGAACGTCTTTAACACTACCTGACTTTACTTTAAGTGGACACCTATTACCCCCACTATCATGGCGACCCAATCGATGAACTTCACTATCCTCAAGATTGACGCCCGAAGGTCGGTTTTTCCTCACAATCACATCCTGGGATTTCATTTCCTCGACATTAAATATTATTATATTCTGTTTTCTGTTATTCCTCTCTCCCATCTCCACGAGTAGCTCCTCAAATACAGCGTCATCCATTGTAGTCGGTTGACTCACTCTGAGAGCTTTCAATTCCTTTTGCAGATCTAGAATCGTGGACCGTAATTCAGTAATACCATTATTGACTGTGTTGCAACTCCAACAGGACCATAATATTCCTTTCTTATTTTTTATCGACCTTATTTCTGACTCCGTCAAATCTACACAGGAATGCAAATAATATTTCTTACAGACATAACAATCAATGATTTTGTGCTCTTCCGCAGTGTTTTTGCAACCACATGAGCAACAACTTACATTCATCTTGGATGCCATATCAATTACGCAATACAAATCGATATTAATATCTGTAAGGATACAATAATTACACACTTTTCACACCCAGGGGTCGGTCAGGGTGACTAACAATTAGACACACCAAAGAAGACCACGGAAGGCAAAGGAGTACAGGTAAAAACAAAGTACAAGCAAAAACACAGGAATGAATGGAGAACTGTGACCATTTACTTTTTGCGTGTAAAGCAAAGAAATACTATAAATACAATGTCACCTATATTGAGTGTGCCTACAATGCTCTTTATATCTAATTTACAGTATATCAAGTGCAAGTGCATGAATTTCAAACTGACCACCGTGAAGAGAAAACTTCACACCCCAACACGATATATAATTAAGCTAATTATTCAATATTAAACTAGCACAAAATTCTAAATTAAAAAGATCAACACTGCACGCTGCACACTGCAAGCACTATATTTTGCATTTTGATTATATTATGATAAAGATTTACATATCGATTTATAAATCGTTGATTTAATTATCACATAGTTTTTCACTTTAATTTACATCCCAGTGAATTAACTTAATATACATACAGTTGTAGTAGAAAATTTGAAACTTATTGACTTACTCGTTTTGTATCATAACTGAAAGACTGTTGATTTAGTGCTATACTGTGTTTTTTTATAATTTCACATCATACAGTCAGTAGTTTTTGGTATACATAATGTACTAGTATACAGATAGTAAGTTTTTGTATTGATAATTCAAATCTTATAGAGGTTCTAAATTTTTGAGTAAACAGTTTTGAATTCAGTATTATTGCCATTACTTAATTTGAACCGGATATATGTACGTATATTTTGGAAAATGATTTATTGAGGTTTCTTCCTTTTCTACAATATGTATACTTATGTTGTCAACCATTAATCCAATTATTTATTAACGTATTATTTAATACTGATAAATCGATATTATATTATTTAATACTGCGTTCGCTAAATCAATAATATATTATTTAATATTGCGTCCACTAAATTTACATCATACATCAATAACTATTCGATTGTTGTTTATTACATTGGAATTTTAATTATTGCATTGTTTGTTTTTTTTCTCCAATTTTTTTTAAAACCTCCATTGGTTGACGGTTGTGTGAATGGCACGTATTTTTCATGATCCACATGCTTCAATATTAGCAAGTAACTTCTATGGACTACAATCCTGTGCCGCCCTTTTAAGATCCTTTAATACGAAGAATACTTCATAACTCTCCGAGATACTGACTAGTTATCGCACTAGAAGTAAGATATGATAATTTACAGATAAGAAATATGGGCGGGCTTCTGATGTAACTATCAACTATAGTTAGCGGAGGCATGACAGTTTCAGCATCCAACGCGTGGGGAACGCCAAGTTGAATTAGGTTCAATTTAATTTTTTCATTTTTCTCTTTTCACTTTAAGGATTAGTTCTTTATGATCTTCGTTAGTTCCATACATTTACTATTTGTTCTATCTGGCTTCTTAGATTATTTTTCCCTTGTTTCGAATAAAAATATTCAAAAAACTCAAAAGAGTTCTTTTGATTTTCCCTTATTTTTTTGACTAAGATTATTTTGGGTTTTGAATTTTTAAAGTAATTAATAAGATATCCTTAGTCGTTATAGAAAGAAAAAATAGAAATAAACGGACTCGAATGCCAGGAATTAGTTTATGAGCTTGCTTTTAGAGGGGTTACTGATAAAACTGTGCTTCAGAAAATGAGGATTGTGTTACGAAATTTTCTAAAATTATAATCAACTGGTACGATCTCTTATCGTCCCTTATCATGCTTACCCATTCACTTTCCAACGGAATCGCGCTTATGTAACGAATAAAGTTAAAGAATTGATGAAGTTATTATTCTTGCATATAATAGAATTAAAAGGGCTGTTGCCACCTCGAATTGGAGGAAATTACGGCAATGAGACTACTCGTTGAACTTATTAATTTAAGAACGGCATTGAAGTCGAAAGCAAAAATGCATAAAATGATTCACACAGCTTTATCAAGTAATGGGAGTTTTTTGAAGAGCTTGAGAAATTAAAATGATAATACGAGAAAGAAATATTGTTGGAATGAAATTTTTTTAACTATAATATGGTAGATAATTTAATGACATTTATTCTTTAAATATGATTTCCGGTATCTGTCCGCCACGGTTACGAGTTACATGGTCCATTCGTTCAGTACAATTTTTGACCACTTTTTCCAATAAGTCTGGTAAATATTGGCTTCCAATTTTTCAAGAGTTGCTGGTTTGTCGGCATAAACCAATGACTTAACATAACCCCAATAAAAAGTAATCCAAAGGCGTTAAATCGCACGAACGAGGGGGCCAGCGAACAGGACTACTTCTGGAAATAAAGTTATCACTAAATTGATTATGCAATGAATGGATTGTTAAGCGCGCTGTGTGGCAAGTTGCGCCATCTTGTTGAAATCAAATGTCGTCGATGTTTAGTTGATTAATTTTTGGAAATGTAAACCGCACAAAACAGTCAACTTTAATGGATGTAATGGTGATTCGTTAACGACTTGAGGATTGTCATCGATCCAAATACGGCAATTTTGCTTGTTGACGTAGACATTTAACCAGAAATGAGCTTCATCACTAAACACAATCTTTGATAAAAATGCTTATCTTCAGCCAGCTTCAAGCTAGCCCAAACAACAAAAATGCGACGCAAACAATAGTCGTTTGACTTCACTTCTTACACAAACTGTATTTTATAGGCATGTAAGCCAAGATCCTTAAGTAAAATTTTCCAGGTAGTCGAAGAACAAAGGCCAACAAATACAGAACAACGGCGAATCGACATTTCTGCGTCTTCTTCAATACTCTGCGCTACAGCAGCAATATTCTCTTCGGTACGCAAATTTGTTT
Organism: Dermolepida albohirtum; assembly: GCA_031893035.1. Classification (NCBI taxonomy): domain Eukaryota; kingdom Metazoa; phylum Arthropoda; class Insecta; order Coleoptera; family Scarabaeidae; genus Dermolepida; species Dermolepida albohirtum. The sequence continues at coordinate 11,168 of JAVIWB010000297.1, read as the reverse complement.
GTCTTGTTGATGGTTTTGAATCGAGAAGAGTAAAATTAGTGCGAAAGCGATCAAAAACTGAACGAATTGCTTGCTTACCAGGCCGATTATTTTGACCGTAAAATGGACGAAGTGCTCTATGAACTTCGCGATCAGATTTATTTCTTTCAAAGTAAATTTCCACAACTTGGAAACGTCGTGCTGGAGTTAAACGATTCTCGATGATTTGTCAAACCTTACTGAACAGAAATGTCAACACAGTTTGACATTATCAGCTGTCAAATCATGGTTGTCAATAGTTCTCATGCAGCTTAAAAAACACTCATTATTATTCTCCTCGACATGTCAGTCCTTTTCGCATCCACTGGTAATCTTAGCGGTGCTCCAGAATCAGATGGAGAAATTTCAAATTCGGATGAATCTATATATATTTTCTCGTACTGTTCATTCCCAGTCTTTTCCACCTAATGTATCAGCTATTGCTTCAATATTCATATCAGTTATTAAACTATACTCGTTTTTAAGTGAAAATTTACGCCCTGCTATGCAAAAAGCTCTAAATTATGGTTAAGTGGTTTTTTAGAAAATGTCGAAGACTTGTGGATCTGCCGTAATGTCATTTGAGATCAAATACTTAATTCAGTTACTGAATATTTTCGGGAAAGGCTTTTTTTATTGTTATGGTCAATACGTTCCAAACTCAGCTATTGAACAGATATCGGTAAGGAATCGAAGCTTCAATTTCAACCGCTCAAGGTCCTAATGAATCCATTGGAATATATATTGCTGTAACGTGTTTAACCGCAAGGCTATTCCTGTCTAGGATAATATCCGACTTCAAATCTTGTTACTATATATTGCACCTTTTTATCAAAGCCAGTTAGGATTGATTGACTTCAGTAGACCATTGTTTGAAGCTGTATAGAAAGTTGGAGGAAAGCGACAAGTTGTCAGTTTTCTGTTACGAGGGTAGTTGGTTATAAGTAAAATAAAAATTTTTATTATCGAAAATAGTTTTAATGCTTTTCAAAATACTCTCCTTGAAAATCAACCAATCCGGAAAGCATTGCTGCCACTGTGAAAGCGGTATCTATAAAATATGGGTTTTGAATGCCAGAACATCTTCTGGCGTAAAAAATCGTTGACCACGAATTTTATTCTTCACGCGTGGGGAACAAAAAGAAATCACAGGTCATGGTGGATAATGATCTGCCGTTTTCGGTTTGTCTTCCTTATTTCTTCAAAAACTTTTGACAAACAAATAGTTCTGTACCATTCGGAATTAACCGTTTTACAACTTGGTTTTGGCTCATCTTGGAATACTCACACAGACGACTACTGTTTTCTATCGGGCTTATACGTATAGATCCAAGATTCATCACCTGTGACGACTTTATAAATGTTCTTTGAGATACCGCCATTGTATTTTTTGTGCATTTCTTGGCACCAATCGACGCGAGTTTTGAATAATGCCACAACATCTTCTGGCGTGAAAAACCGTTGACCACGAATTTTATTCTTCACTTGTGGGGATAAAAAGAAATCACAGGTCATGGTGGACAATGATCTGTCATTTTCGGTTTGTTTTCCTTACTTCTTCAAAAATTTTTGGCAAACAAATAGTTCTGTACCATTCGGAATTATCCGTTTTACAACTTGGCTTTAGCTCATCTTGAAACACCCACACAGATGACTACTATTTTCTATCGGGCTCATGCGTATAGATTCCAAGAGACACCGCCATTGTATTTTTTGTGCATATCTTGGCACCAATCAATGCGGGTTCTTTTTTGAGCGGTTTTCAAATTATGTGGTGCCCAACGTGAACGTAGCTTCATAACGGCTAAATGTTCATGCAGGATCTTATGCACGCTGGTGTTACTAATACCTAGAGATGCCTCGATCTCACGGTATGTCACATTGCATTATCAATTTACATATCGCATTAATGTTTTCCAACACATTTTCGGGACGATCTTCACGAAATTCATCGTCCTGAGAACGCCGTCCGAGTTTTAATTAGCTATACTAATTGATATACTGTAGTTTTAAATGGTGCTTCATCAGCATATAAAGAATTCATCTCGTCGATACGTTCTTTTTGAGATAATGCATGCCGAAAGTTATGAAAAATAATTGTACGAGAATGTTCGCCAGTTAATTTCATTTTTTTCGCTGACATAAAATTTTCAAGTTACGATCAATAATAGAAATAGCGACCGGATAATAAGTTTCCGAAATATAAACGGCTACCGTCGTGTAGGTGTGGTAATTAGGGTTGCAAGTTTAGACTTGTTCTACACGTCAAGACTTGGTTGCGAGAAACAGGAAAAGGAGACACAATTGTCCTCTGTTGTAGTTTATGATAATAATAGTGGTCTAAGTAAAATTCTTTTTGATTCCATATTGGCTGAGGTCCATAATGACGAGCGACTTTATTTCAATGGTTTAATAATGGCTTGATATTGAGCACAAATTTTTAGAAGAGAATGAGTATCGGTCCTGATCTTCGAAATGGAGATTGATATTTCGCTTTATCTTCTAGAACCCAAATAAAACTTATTGCTTTATTCTCCTATTTTAAGCATAGGTATTATCCAGTTTCACCTATGCTACAATAATATGTCGATCTGCAACTCGATAAGTTACTTGAAAAATGAATAGTTGAGCGATTTAATAGATCTATGGTCATGCTCTATTCGTTAGTTAAAAAGAAGGCAGCTCTTATTAAGTATGTATTGATTTTAAACGTCTTGATCAAGTAATGGCGAAAGATATATACCCTACTGCGAAATGACAAATATTTGTCATCCTTAGATATTCAGTCAGCCTATCTTGAAGTAACCCTATCCAAGTTATCTAAGCCATATACTCCTTTCGCAGTGCCAAATACAGGATTTTTTTAATTTCGATTTCTTCGAATACCTATGAGTTTATCAGGATCCTCAATTACCCTTCAGAGATTGATAGACAAAGTTTTGGGACTACTTGGGACCATGACTTTACTTATTTAAACGATATCATTATTGTTACATCTTCTTTTAAGGAACACATGGAGATTTTACAGAGAGTGCTAACCTTACGGTATCTAAAGAAAGGTAATCATTCTATCGACCTCAACTTGGATATTTAGATGTAATCGATAGAAATTAGTCAGGACATATTGAGAAACGAATTCAGAAACGAGTCCGACGAAACTACTTACACGATCTTAAGAAGTTTAGTAAAATTATAAGTTGATTCGATGGGTTTTATACCAAGGTTTAAAATCTAAAGTATCCAGGAAGAAATCTTTAATTAATGGGAAGAACAAACTGAAATATTTAGAGCTTGCTGAAATATTGTTTTGAAATAAAGTAGTTTTTACCGATGAAAGTAAATACAATGTATTTGGTTTTGATGTGTAGCATCTCATTTGGAGAACTCCTAAATTAGATGACATCCATCAGGGGTAGGGTCATGGTGATTATATGGTGATGTATGCTGTCGAATGGAGTGGGAAATTTGGCAATAATTGCTGGAATATTGGATAGACATTTATTTGAACATTCTAAAAGGAAATATTAGCGAAAGTGCGAAGCAACTTGGAATTGGTGACGATTATTTCTTCTATCAAGAGAATGACATGAAGCATTCTCCTCGAATTTTAGAAAAATATTTACTACATAATATGCTAAAAGTACTTAAAACACCACCTGATTCGCCACTGGCTCTCTAGAGAACCTATAGCACCATTTGGAACGTCATATTAGGAGGAACGACATAAAAAATAAAAATATTTTTGAATATGAACAGAAAGAATTGAAATAAGATAGGGCGAAGCTATATTCAAATATTAATTGAATTAATGCCTAGTGGACTGGGAACTGTTTCTGAAACTCGAGGTCTATCTATGAAGCATTAAAAATGGTGTTACTTCATTCTGTACTTTAGCACCTTTAATAAATGTATGAATACTTTTGCGTTATATTTTTCACGCTCTATTTTTATTAATGCTTTAAATTGTATTTGTACATGTTTTCTTCTAAATGCTTATTATAAATTAATATTAAATTTCTGTTAACGATAAATACTCAAAGCTATGTTCAAATTAATAGAATAGATTTTGTTAATGTTCATTAATAACAGTATAATGATTTGGCTTTGCTTCTTAACCTGCAAACAATAATGCTCGTCTTGTCAAATGTCGTAGTACCTTTTCACCTGCAATCACTTGAATAGGAATACTTTTTAGGAACAGTTGATACCTCGTTCCTTCAATTTTGGTGACAATGAAGAAGAGGGGATTTTTCTGGGAGCTATTCCTGCCTTATTTAATCAACTACTCTAAATTACAGAAGGAACTCTCTCGCATGAAGGAAAAGTATTTTATTTATTTTAAGAATGTTTGATATAAATATTAAAATACAAACTAATGCTTTGGACTCCATATTATTTTATTATTTATACAGGATATTTTATATTATGCAGAAAAGGAAATGTACATACGTATATTGAATTTTTAAATTACTGTGTATCTGCCGAAAGTTTATTTGTGCGAGCCATTACATTATACTTATGTATGTTAGTATAGCAAATTATGATTTCATGGAAATCGTACTATATAAAGCGCACCACCGGAATAGAGACAAACTCAAACATATACAGTATATTCATCATAAACATACATATTTGACGTCAGTAAGATTACAACTTATAAGCGCGCACAGGCAAGTGTCCCTCATCGATTCGAATGAAACTTGGTATGTTTCTAGACTGATGTAGTGTAAGAACAACGGTAACTTTTTCAGCTGCCCAATCGCCCGTTTTCGGGGGGTGGAGTATTCTATTGGCAGCAAAACCCTTCATTATTTGCTTTAATATCACCAAAGCGGTAAGACATATCAGAAAAAAGTTAGAAAAATTATTTCATTATTTTAATAGTACTAAAGGATAGTGAGAATAATTTTCTTCCTCCACCCCCCATATTTATTTCGAATTTGAAAATTTTTATTTCCTAAGAAAATACAAGAGATTATGCATAATTTATTCATATATATTAAACATACCAGAAAATAACTTAATTTATAGAGATGCATTTGATGTTCAATGTATATAAATAACGATAATACTTATTGTTATTTATGTACGTAATATATAGATTTTATGATTTCTATAGTATCTAAATTTTCTCCAGATTAAGTATTTGTATATCTTGTATGCCATAAATGCTTGTCGCCGTTCCAAATAATTATATATAATATTTTGGTGTAAGAACTTGGGGCCACACTCAAAATAAATAACTGGCACAATTGTGGGTTTCAATACATTATTTTATTAGCTTTCTATGTACATGATTAAAAAACCATATAATAACCGATTTTAATGTCAGAACCGCCTCATTGGTATTACGATTTATATTTTTACAAAATCCAATGAGATGTTTCTGACTCACGTCAAATTTAACACAACAATATACACAGCAAGAAAAATTGAGAGTTTGTAGTTAAGAGTTTATGGATCACGACTACGTTTCACGATTTGGTTGGTGAATAGCATGTATAGAATAAATAGCGATAGCTTTAATAATTTTATTTTCGGATTTACTCCATGTTATTGTTCGACAAAACAAATTATTTGATATGATATGTTTACTTGCCAATTTATCTACTTCCAATATCAATGTGCAACTTTCCTGCACGTATTCATATCAAACAAACACATACTTATACGATAAGCTGCCATTCCGTTTTTTATTTCTATGACATACATTAGGTATATGCATCTGCGAAGATCTATGTCGTGAATAATATTTCCGCTGTCCAGGGCATCTTTAAATTTTGCAACAACATATACTCCGTAATGTATGTACTTTTGTTCTTGTTAGTATCTCCCCGGTTGACACTTGCTCCCCACCTTATAAGTTGCCTAGTTGCTTTTACCTGTAAAAACGTGGACGTCAAAGATATAAATGATGTTATTAGTATTGATGTATGAAACTGTAAAAGATATGTTTATGTACTAAATTTAGAACCATTCCCTTACATATTTATAAAGAGAATGAGTGAGATCTAGATATCATATTACCTTTCTAAACTTATGTTGCACTGATTCCAATGAACGTCGTTTAGCTTTTCTACTTCTCCAAAACTCAACAGCTCGCATTTTATATTCAATATCAATCACACTACCTCCTTCTTGGGAAACACAGTCTGCATGTTCGAAATCTTCACCATATTCATTTCTTGGTTCACCGAATTGTGGTTTATGTGGACCAGCTATGTCTTCACATTCTAATACTATATCTGTTTGAAATGCAAAGGAAGCCTGCTCTTGAACTCTTGCAATGATATCCCTTAACGCATCATGTAATTGTTGTTCTTCATGTGTTATAGGTGTAACAGCGATATTTACAGCAAGGAATGTTGTATGTAACAAATTCAGAACATTAGCGATATTGATTCTCATGACTTTAACGATTGCTGTTCAACAACTAAATCGTGATACGTAGAACCAGAGTTCTAAATTCGAGTTGCAGTTCAGAAACTGCCACACGAAACTTCTCTTGCTCTATATACATATATGCATTTGGAAAGGTGAGAAGGCTCTATATAAGATACTAAGATTTAAATACAATAGGAATCATATAATCTGCATGTGAAGATCTATGCGGATAAGATTTCAATCAAGAACTTATTAATACCACGGACGATAAATAAGTAAAGATGAGCACCAGAGACATCTGCTTATCCCTATAAATTATTTTTAGCTTGCCACCAAGGTCCCATAGCGATCTCATAACGATATACGATATGAAATTTAATACATTTGGAAATATATAATGCATTTAATGCATAACTGATCTACAAGATTAGAGATATCATTGTATTTATATAAGCAAATTACTAACATTAGGATTTTTTCACATAAGTGTCAATACTTGTAACGATATATTTTCGTTATTTCATCAGACTTTTGATCTCTTTTTCAAATACAGTCCTGTTACATAATAGCGAGTAGGATTTTGTATCACTAGTATTGTCATTGTCAAGCAATATTGTTTTTGTTATCATCGTACATATATTGCAGAATTAGTGGTTAATTGTAAGTATTAGAATTAGGTATTAATTTCTTAAACCGACAATTTTAGTTTTGATAAAGATTTACGTGGTAGGCAAGGAACATCTGAATTCTCAGCTTTCCATTTTTGTGTAAATTCCCAGATTCATATTATCCATTGTTCTTTATGTTATGTCGTTGAAACTAAATAAAGATTATTACTTATACACAGTGTACATCAAATACGTAGGTATACAATTTTCTAGTTTCTTTTGTCTATAAATTGAGTTACTTTCTGGCGTATTTAATATATATTAAAAAATTGTGCATAACCTCTTGTATTTTCTTAGTAAATAAAACTTTTCAAATTTGAAATAAATATGGGAATTGGGGATTGTTGCTGGTTAACAATAATTATGAAAAGAAAACTATTATCACTATCTTTTAGTACTTTTAAAACAGTGAAATATTCATCTTAACTTTTTTCTGATATGTCTTAGCGTTTTGGAGATCTTAAAGCAAACAGTGAAGGGTTGTGTTGACGACAGAGCACGCCACCCGCCGAAAACGGGCTGTCAGGCAAATAAAAAAGTTACCGTTGTTCTTACACTACATCAGTCTATTAACCCCCATACTTTATATTTAGAAAAACATACATGGAGAAGATATTTAGTTTATTAACAGATTAATATCAAAGTGAGAACAGTTTTAGATTTGAATATATACATTATTAATTAACTTATTCAGTGAAGGTTGATATATACCATAATTCCTTTCCACATTAACTTTCGTATTCTGTATACGTATTTCGACAACTATGTTGTCATCATCAGCAGATAATTAAACAGTGTCGCATTTGGAAAAGTACGACAAAATACTCGTACGAACAAATACTGCACACGATCTGTACCGTTGAAAGGCAAAACGCACACTGTACGCAGTGTGCGTTTTGGCTTTGTGGTTGAAGCTAATGAACTACAGGTTCCATCAAAATTATCATTATTAATTAAATTAGAAAGAATTCACGTCGTTTATAAATATTATATACCGTCGACATCTGGTCAATATTATTATTAATATTATTTGAAAAATCTATTTTAATGCTGACAAACTATTATAATAGTCAACTGTTGTTTTTTCATTATTTTAAGAATGTTATGTATTTAATCGCATACACATAATATTTAGCAAAATGTTTTGCTTCTGTATTTTAATCTTTTTATAAAAATGTATAATTTAGAGTATTCGACGTTTATTATACTCACTATCAAATTAGAATATTACATAAATTATTTTACTAAAAAAATGTTTGACTAATAATAACAATTTTTTTAAAGTTTAAATGTAAACTTATAAACATATTATATTAAACAAAATATTTAAACAGAAAATACAGTATTCGAATTATTGTGAAGCATTTATTTTATATTTAAAATAGTTTTAAAAATTTTTTATCGAAATTTGCAAAAGCGAGATTTTTGCTTCTGTTAAAATACTTCAGAATCTTAATCGGACAAAAATGGAAAAAAGCAACTCCTTGCTCACAGGAAATGGAAAACTTTTTAAAACTGGAAGACAGGAATTTCTTATTAGAATACATTAAAATTTATATTGAAATGAAAACGACAGAAATCTGTCGTGCTGTATAAAGAAATCAAATTGTAACTTTCTAAGGACATAAACCACGCTTTAATAAAATTACAAGCGTTCGTTGGACCGGATTGCATGCAAATGATGCGCTTTAAGTTTAGGAAAAGTAGTGTAAGAAGAACACATCTGAAACGACCATCTCTTGTAGAAATAACAGCTCTGTTAATTACAAATTCCTCTGACGTCGCGCAAATTATGTATGAAAATTAATTAATATACTTGAATTTGCTTAACTACTAATGAATGCGCAAAAGCCAAGAACTCCAACAGAATATAAAATACAAGTTCACTCATTTTGCGATTTAATTTAACAAGACGAAAGAAATTCTTCCTAGAAGAAGGAACGAAAACAAGTAAGTAAAAAAAAACAAAAGAGAAAGTAGGCTATATGTATATATATCTCTGATATATTTACCTATTACACAAGCTTCAAAAGTTTAATTCAATTATTAACCACGTTACTTTTATTTTGAACCATATTGATAATTGAAATTTATCAATAGGTGTATTTTTTTGATAACGTTTCTTTTAAAAACAAACATATTGTTTTAAATAGTAAATTAATTGTACTAATATTTATGATGATTTTTTCTAAAATTTATGCTAAAACACATTCATTATTAATATACAATGCATATGAATTCTTAGATAAAAATTTTAATGCAGTTGGAATATAATTTCATAACAGGGGTATTTCTAAAAGTAGTGCCTTGGAGAGAAAGTAGTCTTACGATACTATTTCACTAAATATATCCAGCATTTTCTAATCCGGGCGTGATCCTACCTCTCCTGTAAGTGTTATAATTGTTGATGCTCAGCGTCTGTGTTGGTTATAGGTGCATTTTAGTTACCAGGATGATATTCGCCTGTTTTTTTTCTGTCTATGTTAAGAATTTAACTTTCTTCTGTCTAAATTCGCTTACTTTTCACGCGATTTGTGATGGGGAAGTCGTTTGTTGACGAATTTAGTTGAAAAGTTGAAGGAGCGTTTATGTATCTACTAGAGATATCTTAGTATTTTAAGGTGAAATGTTGATTTTTGCTAAATTCTAGGACCATTCGTCCGAACCCGTTTCATCCGTGTTGTTAGCGATGTTTTGTGCATTTGTATATGGTCGTATTGTGTGTTTATGCCTAACGCCTCGTGTTTGATTGTCCTTTGCATTTGTAATATAGCGTATGAAATGTTTGGCGTTATTGCCGTTTATGTTTTTGTGTTGTGTTTTATGTTCTACATTTGTTGATAATGGAGTTTTTCGTAACATTCTGCGTTGCGGCGCTTTATCGAATTCACAATAATTCGGTGTATACTTTCCTCCGCAGTTAGCAGAAACTGCTAGTATCTCGGTGCTTTTAGGGCATTTTCTGTGCTCTTAGCCGCACTTTTCGGATTTACTGCAAGTAGCCTGGTAGTGTCTCTACAGCTGCCAACGGTCGTATTGTCCGTTGTTCGTTTTCCTTTTAAGCGCTTCATTCACACTATTGATCTTCATACGTCGTTTAAGACGCAGTTTTCCACAGCTGTATTTCTTTCGGTTTCAGCCATTACCAGAGCGTACGGCGATTGCTTGACTGGCTATTGATGCGTTATTCCTTCGTTCGTATAATATTATGATCTGCTGCCAATGACTTTCGGTGTCCTGTCTTCTTTTATGCTGAAAGAGTGGTAAAGCATGTTTTGCATTGGAATTCAAGGTTTTACTCTTGATGCCTTCTTTGTTGAGTCGTACTTTTGTGTATGCTATTTTTCATGAGTCTTTTTCATCTTTTCTCCATGTCATTTTATTTTTGATAATAATTGGAGGAACTTGTTCCTTTTTCCCTTGTTTATTGTCGTCTCTTGCTTTTCTTATATAGCGGATACACTTATTTTCGGTGTTCTCGGTTGAGCCTAGATGTTCAGAAATTGATATGTTTGTCGTCTATGTATTTTTGTTTTGGTGTGCTATGTTTCGTTTAGTGTCGTTATCTTCTGAGTCAGTTTTTGTTTTTTTGCGATTATTTTTAACGCTTGAGTGATGTATTGATTTCATTCTCTTCCGAAAAGGATTTCATCGTGTTGTCGTCTTTCGTGTTGTCAGCAGCATTATTGATCAGATATCGTTGGCGGTATGGCATGGCGCCATGTGCTCTTCAGCGAGTGAGACTGAGCTGATCCACTTACATATCGGTTGATAAAGTTAAGGGAGTGGCGTGGCGCAAGCGACTACGTGTGATTCGTTAGGCAGAGGGCACCAAGTTCTATGTGCGGTGCGTGTGTATTGTCTCTCTGTTGTGCAGTATCTTTATTGATATTTCGACATTCTCGTTGAGACAGCCAAACTGTAAGCACGTACCTTGGTACATGTTGAACGTTTGAATATATCAAAGAGATTTTTGGCCAGTTTGTGACTCGCCTTTTGTGCTATACAATTGTGATAGTGAAATAGTGATATCAAAGTCAGATATTAATTGCAACACGGAATTTCCCAGGCTTCTCCCTTCAGTAAGATCATCATCTT